>JARYZH020000266.1:0-132625 GCA_030021035.2 Notholithocarpus densiflorus | reverse complement strand
CGGGCAGGTGGAAACCTTACTCTAAATTTTTCTAAGGACAGAAACCTATCATCGGGTCATTTCTTAACATCGGGCAGACAGAAACCTTGCACTAAACTATTCTCAAATTTTCTAAGGGTAGAAAATCGTTTCTTGGTACGGGTCCAATCACCGGATGGGTTACAACCAGATTTCAAATTTTGCTCGGTAATTGCCTGGCCTTTTATATGTAAATAATGTGGTTCCAATAGCCATCCTATAGCAAACCGGGATTAAACCACCTAGTAATTGGGAATACATGTATAAAGCAGAAAAACAATCAAAGAGCATGACAGAAAGGATAACCTAGTAGCAAAAAGTTATAATTAAAGCATAGTTATAATTAAAGCAGATGAAGGTTAAACCAATGTTTTGTCACCACAGCCCAGTGATTATAGGCGAATGAAACTTAGTAAAACAAGTATTAAAATAGTGTTCGGTCACCACAACCCGGTGACCCTAGGCATGTCAAAAAAGAAAAGAAAAGCAAACACAGGTAAAAAAGCTAGTTAAAAACATAAGTACTAAACGGCCAGATCAGTGGGCGGGGGTTGAGCATCATCAGCCTGTCAGCTGGGGACACCCTCGGTCTGTGGTTGTTGGCCTTGTGCATAATCGACAACATTTAAGTTACTGGTAACCTCGAGATCGGCAGTATCCACGTGGGTGTCGATCGCTTGGACCAGCTGCCTCATGCTGGTAATCTCCTCCTCGTCTGCAGCACCAGCCTGACTTTAGGCGGGGGGTGGAGGAGCTGGATAAGGGATTTGAGCTGGATTTCTCAAAGGGGAATCCTCGGGTACTCCCATCACCTGGAGGGCCGCCAGCCATCCCTCCCCGAACCTATGAAACTGTGCTTGATGGACAACAGGTTCTGCGAATTTCTCGGCGTCCGCAAAGCCCTCATCGTACCATTTGTTTTCGCAAGCTTCAAAGGCCGCTTTCAAATCAGCTATTTGGTCAGCCTGGGCCAAGTTTAAGCTGGCAGCCTCCGCCAGTTTAAGCTCAATACCCCTCAGCCGATCCTCTGCCTCGGTCAACTTCCCCTCTGCCAATTTCCGGGCCTTCTCCGAGGCTTGAGCCTTCTTCTCGGCAGCCTCGGCAGCTTTACCCTTCTCTTTGGTCGTGGCATTGGCGACGTCCTTCAGCGCCTTTTCCCGATCAGCGTCCTCGGCGAGCTTCTTCAGTCTTTCGCCTAGTACATGTGTCATCTGCGCGGACTGGTAGCACAAAAACAATGAGCATAAAGATTGGGGGATCACTCACGCATCAAAGCAAAAAGAAAAAGAGAGGAGAGGAAAATTACCGCCACGGTGTGCCATTGTAACCGCCGTACCAGCGAGTCCTCGTCCCCTTCCATGAAGAATCGAACGTCCTCGAGCAGAAGGAGGCCGTGTACTAGACTCTGGGCCACCCTCCCCCCATAGCCCTTATCCCATGTCCTTATGCTCTCAGTGGATGGCAGAGGCCCATCACCGAACCAGAAGTCGGGCAGCCAGATATTCTCGAGCCGGGATGAGGATGCTACATCCTTACTGCCCTTGGCAGGTGGCTGGGAGCCACCCACCGGTTCTTGGATCGTAATCCCTTCCCGGGGAGGGGTCTTTGTGGGAACGTTACTGGGGACCTTAGAGGGATGGTCACCAACCTTCTGTTTCTTCTTAGGACGGCTGGCAGCAGGGGGAGGGGGAGCACGATCCCCGCCTTGAGGCTGGGCCGAGGGTTGTGCGCTGGGTATAAACCGATCAACGGTTATCTTCCTTCTGGTCACCATGGCTTCGTCCTGATCGGTCTTGGCTTCTCCTGGCTCGGCTGCTTGGGCTTGGCCTTCGTTCCATTCGATGGGAATGTGTTCCTGCTCCCTAAGAGCTCGTAAAACTCGTTTGGCTGACTCGTCCTTGACTGGGGCAAGGTCTTCAGCAGTTATGTAGCGAGGGCTGAGATCTCGAGCTTCGCCGGTGGTCAATGAGGGGGGGAGGAAATTGGCATGCTGGACATCGATGTAAGACAGCAACGGGTTGTCTTTTGAAAGGGCTTGGCTGAAGGGCTGCCAAGTCTTGTACACGTGGGTGCAACCGAGTATGAGGTGCGATGCTCAGAGCTACCCATCCATATGAACGAATATTTCGGACCTGAGCACGAAATTCAGGTCCCTTACGTGCACTACTTTAAGATTCGGGGCACATACTCTACCGTCGGCTACACAGGAATACAATGAGTTAGCATTCAGATAAGCAAAAAGAAAAGCAAGTTGGTGATCAATATGAACAACTTCGTGCCGCGAGAGGGGGCAAGGAATTTCATCAGCAAACCAGTTGCTGCTCACCCGGACAAACTCCCCAGCGGAATTCCTTTTAGAATCGGGTAGGCATGAAATTAGCCGTACCCGCATATCTTTGACTTTCAAGTAATAATTGGTTTTCTTGTTCCCATACAGACTGTACATGTAGTTTATATCGTGATAGTTCAATTGCAAACCGTATATCTGATTCAACCTACTGACACAACTAACTACCTGGTAAAAATTGGGAGGAAGTTGGTCCGGACACAAACCATAAAACCTAAGGGTATTGTGCAGGAGAGGATCCACGGGAAAACTAACCCCACTCTCCAGGATTGCCATCAAAGGGAAAAAAGCAGTGTTAGACCCTCTGTGAAGAGCAATTTCGCTCTTGTGACAGTACGCCACATTCACATCCTCAGGGATGTTAAATGTTCGCCTAAAAGTGGCTAAGGATGCCTCAGTGTTTAGAAGGTGAGCAAAACCCATCCTAAACTCTAAAAATTGAAAGGAGAAACTTGAAGGAAGAAACTAAAATAACAAAAAGAGGTAGAGAACTTATTTTGGGCTCTAGGAAAGAGGGGTGTTCTGGGCTAAAGGATAAGCGCACAGATGAATGAACGGCAGAGAGGAAATTCAAAGAGTGAAGAGTGTAAAAGTGAAAAAATGATTCAGAATGAGCTATTTATAGGAGCCAAAAGGGAGTGAATAAATGCTATTTAATAAATGAGGAGCGGGAAACCCTACAAATCCCCATCTCAACGACCATGCGCGCGCCGCCTCGGTTCGTGAACCGTCATAAAATGATGACGGCTGAACCTACAGTCTGGTGCAGTGCACCTTTTTAGGGCGCATTAAAGGGACTCTTAACCGTCCAGTATCAACCCGTTGAGTTTCCTGGGGTAGTTACTGTCCCTTGGCTTCCTTGATTTTTTCCCAGGGGTCGGGAACAAATCAAGGGAGGGCTAATGTACGACACGGGGCTCCCCAGGCCCATTAAGGCCTTAGGCTTTGAACTCCAGCCTTACAGCATGGCCCATAGGCTCGACCATCTCATCTAAAGATAAGCCCCGAACCGGATGAGACCATGGGACCAGGCCTCATGTCATTATGCTCGGCCCAAAACCTGTGAGCAAGTTGTTATAATACATGTACATCATCGTTCATAGCCTGGGGAATTGTCCGGCAAAGTACACCTCGGGCGGAAGCATGGTTGCTCGGAAAAGTTGTACCCTGGTTATCTAGCACCGCCTTGAGGAATATCGCTGCTGAACATCCCTCCTGAAATGGGGAGCCAATTCCAATGCCACTCTCACCACATCCCACTCCCAACTAAAACATCCACTTAGCAATAATAACATTGGACCTCCTATACCACTAACCACCAGTGTAATCATAACTCCCCACTAGTTATAAGGCTTTAAATATGAGAAGCGAAAGAGGAAAAAGGTTGTTGAAAGGTTCCTAAAAAAAAACTGAGAGTAGAGAGAGAATAAGAGAGAATCAGAAGAGTAGAAGAATTCATAGGGAGAGGTTGCATTGTAAAGTTTCGGTGTTAGGAACTACCCAATGTATGAAACTCAAAGCCCACTTTACAAATAGATTGTGAGCCCAAGAGAGAACCTCATTTCTAGCGCACATAGATTGAAATACCCCTAAAACCTAAAAGATGATACAAATACCCTCGTAACCTAAAAAATGACTAAAATACCCTTAGAATCTAAAAAATGATTAAAATAACACCGAAACCTAAAAAATTACCGAAATTCACTTAAAACCTAAAAAAATACTGAAATTCCCTTGAAACCTATAAAATGACTGAAATACTCTTAGAACCTTTAATTTGTCGAAAATATCCTTGAAACATCCAAAATACCCCAAACCTCTATTTTGGTCATTGTACATGTTTAGGGGTATTTTGGTTATAATTTAAGTTTCAAGGGTTTTTATCGATCATTTTTTTAGGTTTTGGAGTTATTTTGGTCATTTTATAGGTTTTGGGGATATTTTGGTCATTTTTTAGGTTTCAGGGTATTTCGGTCATTTTTTAAGTTTAGGGGGTATTTTGGTAATTTTTTAGTTTAGGGTGTATTTTGGTAATTTTTAGGTTTCGGAGGTATTTTGATCTTTTTTTTTTTAGGTTTTAGGGATATTTTGGTCAGTTTATAGGTTTTGGGGGTATTTTGGTCATTTTCTAGGTTTTGAGGGTATTTTAGTCATTTTTTAGGTTTAAGGGTATTTTGGTCATTTTTTAGGTTACAGGGTAATTTGGTAATTTTTTCTTGTTTTGGGGGTATTTTAGTCATTTTCTAAGTTTTGGAGATATTTTGGTCATCTTTTAGGTTTCGGGGATATTTTTGGTAATTTTAAGGTTTCGGAGGTATTTCAGTCATTTTTTAGGTTTATGGGGTATTTCGGTCATTTTTTAGGTTTAGGGGGTATTTTGGTCATTTTTAGGTTTTGGGGGTATTTTGGTAATTTTTAAGGTTTTGGTGATATTTTGGACATTTTAGAGGTTTTGGGGGGTATTTTGCTCATTTTAGAGATTTTGGAGGTATTTTGGTCATTTTAATGGTTTTTAAGAATATTTGGTGATTTTAGAGATATCGGGGGTATTTTGGTCATTTTAGAGGTTTTATGGGTATTTTGCTCATTTTAGAGATTTTGGAGATATTTGGTCATTTTAGTGATTTTTGAGCATATTTGGTAATTTTAGAGATATCGGGGGTATTTTGGTTATTTTAGAGGTTTCATGGGCATTTTGCTCATTTTAGAGATTTTGGCGATATTTTGGTATTTAAGGGTATTTTGGTAATTTTGGAGGTCAAGAGGGTATTCAAGTAGTTTTAGAGGTATCTGAGTCATATTGGGTTAAATGGGTGGATTACTAATTAAATGGGTTGGGTTGGTAATGGATAATTAGTTTATATATAAACAGGTCATAAATGGATAAATAGGTAATTACACACCCAACCCATTTATGACCCAACCCGCCCATTTGCCACCCCTAATTTATAATCATAAATTTATGTGGCAAGTGCATAACATCAATATACATTAATATTCATAACGTAAATATCTTTAAAAAAGGATAAAACATAAAGCATAGAACTCCTAATCATGAATTTAAAAAGATCATATTCAAAAAATTTCCCTAATTCCCTTTTTTTGCAATAACTCTCCCTCTCGTGGAGCTCTCCCTCTCGTACTAGTGCGAGTACTTCCTCCCTTGGCTGTGTGCGAAGGGTAATTTTCCAGTGGTATACAAGGAAGAATGGAGGATGCTGTGTGTGATAGGCTTGACAAGATGAAGTTGACTACTGAAGAGGAAGAAACTATAGCCATCTCGGATGATGGAAGATTGGAAGCTATTGAAAGTTGCACTCTGAGTTTGATTGGAAAGTTCCTCACATGTAAGTCGTATAACAAAGTAGCAGCGAAGAATACGATTAGGCGAGCGTGGGGATTGAATGAATCAATGCAGATTCTTGAAGTAGGGCCGAATCTCTTCCAATTCAAATTTCAATCAGAGTATGATTTGGATAGGATCTTAAGAAGAGGCCCTTGGTCCTTTGATAATCAGTTACTATTACTTCAGAGGTGGAAGAAAGGTATGACCGTGGGAAATATTCGATTGGAGACGGCATCCCTCTGTGTTCAAATATGGGATGCACCATTTGATATGGTTTCCCCTCAAGTTGCAAGGGAAGTGGGAAGTCGACTGGGAGAGGTTGAGGAGGTGGAATGGAAGAAACGGAAAGATGATATCAGTATGTTTATGAGAGTCCAGGTAGCCTTACCAATTTCAAAACCTATTCAAAAGGGAGGGTTTATTGCTAGATCGGATAGTGTTAAAACGTGGGTGTCTTTTAAGTATGAGAGATTGCCCATCTTTTGTCACTACTGTGGAATTTTAGGTCATGATTTGAGGCACTGTGCAGCCCATTATGCAGTGGAGAAAAAGGGAGACCGAATTGAGTATCAATATGGCGATTTTCTCAGGGCTGTAGGTGGTCATCCAAGAGCATCATCTTCTAAAGTCTCAGGTCAGATGGCAGGTACAGAGGAGGAAACGGGTTATGCAGCAAAGAAGAGATCGAAACAAGGAGTGCAGGGTGTTCCGATGAGTACAACGGCAGCAGCGGCAAGCATGGGTGACGTTGGAAAGCCTAGCGCTGTTGGAAACCCTAGCAACGTGATTAACACTGAGGTCGTGATTCCTGGAACGGTTGCTGAAATCACGCTCAGCAATAATGAGCATAATTACTCCCATGCCAACGGGAAGGGCTCAAACTTAGTTAATGAGGAAACAGGTATGGAAAATAAGGAGCATGGACAGGTCAGCACAGATTTAATTGGAGATGATGAGAACGTGGGAGCTAATTCCAAATCCACTGAGGATGATTTGGTGGATGTTATGATACAAACTCAAGGGCAGGAGCTGGACATGTCTATCTTAAGTCCGAATATGAGTGGGCCTAGTAATGTTAAGCCCAAAGGTACTTGGACTCGTATAAACAGAATGGACTTTGGTTTGGGAGGCTTTAGCAATGCTATTATGCTACCTGGATTGGGAAAGAGAGAGTCACGTGAAGCACATGAAGGGCAGGTTAATGAGCAGAACTATAAGAAAGGAAAATTGAATGATGAGGAAAGCAATGACCATGGATCGGTGGGGGTGGAGAGCCACCCTTGTCGGAAGCAATGAGGCTGTTAAGCTGGAACTGCCAAGGGCTTGGGAACCCTTGGACAGATCGAAGCCTTCGCAAGATTGTGAGGGAGCAAGTTCCCACGATATGTTTCTTGATGGAGACTAGACTTGATAAGGAAGGTTTTGAAAAGCTGTATGGAAACTTACCGTTTCAGAATAAGATTATAGTTAAACATCCAGATTCTAGGGAAGGATTGGCCTTTTTGTGGAAGAATGATGTGAGTTTGGAGGTTATTAATTTCACTGCTAACCATGTATTAGCTAAAGTAACTGAAGAGGATGGCTTTGTTTGGTACCTAGGGGTGTTCACCAAACCGCATAAATCGCACAAACCGCAAAAACTGCCCACAAAATAGTATAACCGCACCGCACCGCACCGCAAGTAACAATACACCGCATCGCATGGTGCAATGCGGTTTGCGGTTTTATAATAAGAAAACCATACAAACCGCACCGCACCGCACCCTCTTTATATATTAATATATTTATTTATTTTTAATATTAAATGATGGGATAGTGAAAATTACAATTGATATTCGTCCATATGGATCATCCATGATCTTGAGCCAAGTATTTTTGTTGATCGTCTAAGCAATGGGGTCGTTCATGGGCAAAGCACATGGACGACTCACACAACGTTAGAGCATTAGGGTTGTCCATGGGCAAAGCACATGGACGACTCGCACAACGTCAGAGCATTAGGGTCGTCCATGGGCAAAGCACATGGACGACTCACATAACACCGTCAGAAAACCAGTCTTCCATGCACGAAGCGCATGGACGACCACATGACACTTAGAAACTCTCAAGTGTAAATTCACTTAAGAGTATGGAAGACTCGAGCCCCAAAATCTTGAAACGGTTACTCAACCTGAATTCATCGCCATGGATTCCTCTTAAGTACATAACTTCCATCAACGGTTGTAACTCCTATAGCCGTTGAGGAAGTTATGTCTGGACTCACTAAATTCCACAAATCTTGGGGAGGTTACCAAGCCAATAACCGCTCCAAGGTCCTCTATATAAAGGACCAGTCTGAATCAAAATGAGGCAAGTGCATTCTGAAATTTTACTCCCAATAAAAGTTGGAATTCTGTCCTAGTGAGAAACTAACTTAGCCATTGGAGGGTGTTTGGCCGGTACACACCGGTCCCCTTTTGATAGTGTGTTCATCTTTGTAGGCCTTCGCAACTACCAGTAGCCCACCGAAGCCGAAGCATTCAGCCTATTGATTCTGTGCAGCATCAGTTGGCGCCGTTTGTGGGAAGAGAGAAACTTCGAGTTTTGCAATTCTATCCTTCTCCAACCAAAGGCTGTATGGTTCGGACAAGATCAAGGGCTACTAGCCCAGGCCACCAAGAGAGTAAAGATGCTTCTAGCAATCCCCATCGAGATCGCCAATCAGCGCCTGTCGCGTAGCCGCCTTCCATCCAACATATACAATCCATGGCAGCCGCCATGGCGGAGTTAACTCGTCAAAACCAAGAGTTGACTAGGGAAATCAATCTGAGGCAACATCGTGAAGGATATGCTGAAGGACAAGCCCAGAGTCAAGAAGATAGAGGGGGAAATACTGAGCCTGAAAGTCAATCAAGGGGCACCACTTCGCGAAGGGTGCTACACTTGGAGAAGGAGATGGATCAGATGAAAAAGGTGATGGACGAGATGAGAGAAAGCATGAGAAGGGCAAATCCCATAGAAGATTTGGTTCATTGAACAGATTCCCCTTTCATGGCTTCCATCAATGGTCATCCTTTGCCCCCAAAGTTTAAAATGTCTTCCTTGGATTCATATGACTGGACGCGTGATCCTTTCGATCATATCGCTACTTTCAAGACTAAGATGCATCTCCAAGGGGTTCCAGACGAGATTATGTGCAGAGCCTTCCCTACCACCCTTAAGGGCCCAGCGCGAGTGTGGTTTAGCAAGATACCTCCAAGCACAGTCAGTTCTTTTGAAGAGTTGAGTAAGTTGTTTGTCAATAACTTCATTGGAGGGCAAAGACACAAACGTTCTTCGTCCAGCCTGTTGACTATAGAACAAGGGGAGAATGAAAGCCTGTGCTCCTTCATCTCTCGTTTTAACAGGGAAGCACTGACCGTGGACGAGGTAGATGACAAGCTACTCTTGGCGGCCTTCCACAATAAGGTTAACTCAGACCTATTCATCCACAAGCTTTATGAGAAAGAACCTCAATCCATGGCTGAACTCGTCCATTCAGCCTAAAACTTTATGAATGCAGAAGACGCAATCATAGCTAAAAAGAGGAAGAGAGCTGAAAGGATGGAAGCAAACCCCGTGCGACACTCTGAGCAAGGTCCTCGTCCAAAGAAGGGACGAACAGAAGATAGAAAGGACCGAGATAACAAGAAGCAGGGCCCCCAAGCCAGGAATTAGAGTTATACACCCTTAAATGCCCCTCTCGATCAAGTGCTCATGCAGATCAAGGATGATCCTTCCTTGAAGTGGCCAGAGAAGATGAAAGGAGATCCTAGCAAGCGCAATAAGAATAAATACTGTCGCTTCCATAGAGATCATGGCCATGACATGGACGAGTGTTACGACTTGAAGCAGCAGATTGAGAATTTTATTAGACAAGGAAAGTTAAAGCATTTCGTTGGAAGAGATCATAAAGATGAAAAGTTGAAGGGAAAGATGGAAGAATCATCATGGCCCCTGCTTGGAGAGATAAGGGTTATCATAGGAGGGACTTCAGCAGGATAGTCTTCCAAGTCAAGAAAAACATATCTCAAAATGGTGCAAAACGTTCAACTCTCTGGACGATCACCAAGGACGAGAGGGACCGACGAATCAACTATCTCATTCACCGACGAAGAAGCTGAAAGGATCCATCATCCGCATGACGATGCCATTGTTATAACTTTACTCATCGCGGATTATACAACCAGGAGAGTGTTGGTGGATAACGGAAGTTCAGCAGATATATTGTACTACCCTGCCTTCCAACAGATGAGGCTTGGACGAGATCAACTTCGTCCAATATGTTCACCATTGATAGGGTTTGGAGGAATGAAGGTGCAGCCTATTGGCACCATTACGCTACCTGTAGTGGTGGGATCATACCCACAGCAGATAACCAAGGAAGTCAGTTTCCTCGTGGTGGATTATTCGTCCTCATACAATGCTATTATTGGAAGACCAACTCTGAACAGTTGGAAGACAGTAACGTCTACCTACCATCTATCAGTCAAATTCCCTACGGAGTGCGGGATAGGACAAGCATAAAGAGATCAGTTGACAGCTAGAGAATGTTATTTAGCCATGATGGCTTTGGACGAGCAAGTGCAAACAATGAGTATTGAGGAAAGAAGGTTTGTTGCGGAGCCCACTGAAGTATTGGAAGATGTTCTTTTGTAAGAAGATCCTGAAAAATTTACTAGAATTGAAACAAGTATGAAGGAGAAGGCGAAAAAAGACCTCGTCCAGTTCCTGAGGAAGAGTATTGATGTTTTCGCGTGGAGTCATGACGACATGCCAAGAGTCGATCCAAGTATAATTACTCATCGATTGAATGTATACCCCTCATCTAAGCCTGTTCGTCAGAAAAAGAGGGTGTTTGCTCATGAACGAGATAAGGCTATCAAGGAAGAGGTTCAAAAACTAATCACAACAGAATTTATCTGGGAAGTCTATTACCCGGATTGGTTAGCCAATGTGGTGATAGTGAAGAAGGCAAATGGCAAGTGGAGGATGTGCGTAGACTTCACTGACTTAAACAAGGCTTGCCCTAAGGATAGTTATCCTTTGCCACGCATCGACCAATTGGTGGATTCTACAGCTGGCCATCAGTTGTGAGCTTCATGGACGCCTTCTCAGGATAGAATCAGATAAAGATGGATGAGGCAGACCAAGAAAAAACCTCCTTTATTACCAATCAAGGTTTATTTTGTTATAAGGTGATGCCCTTCGATCTAAAGAATGCAGGGGCAACTTATCAAAAGTTGGTGAATCACATGTTCCGTCCACAGATAGGACGGAATGTGGAGATGTACGTTAACGACATGCTTGTGAAGAGCTTAGACGAGGGAAGCCATTTGGACGATCTACAGGAAACCTTTGAAACACTTAGGCGATATAAGATGAAACTAAACCCAAGTAAATGTGAATTCGGAGTATCGTTAGGGAAGTTTCTAGGATTCATGGTTTCACAAAGAGGAATTGAAGCAAATCTAGACAAGATCCAAGCCATACTAAGCATGGAATCACCGAAGAACATCAAGGAAGTCCAATCCCTTACTGGGCGAGTTGCTGCTCTGAACAGATTTGTTTCGAAAGCCACAGACAAATGTTTACCCTTCTTCAAAGTCCTCAGGAAGGCATTCGAATGAACGGACGAGTGTCAAAAGGCCTTCCAAGATCTAAAGGAATATCTCACCACGGCTCCATTGTTAAGTTCGTCCGTGCAAGGAGAAGAACTGTATCTGTACTTAGCAGTGTCCCCACATGCCGTGAGTTCAAAGTTGATCAGGGAGGAAGAAAAGGTGCAAAAGCCTGTGTATTACACCAGCCGAGCACTTAAAGGAGCAGAAGGAAGGTACCCACTGATAGAGAAGCTAGCTTTTGCACTAATAATAGCTTCTAGGAAGTTAAGACATTACTTCCTAGTTCATGTCATCAATGTCATGACGGACCATCCGCTCAAGAAGGCAATGAACAAGCTGGAAGCTGCAGGACAACTGATTCAATGGGCAGTCGAGCTTAGCGAATTTGACTTTCGATACCAACCGAGAAGTGCAATAAAGGCTCAAGCCTTGGCAAATTTCATAGCAGAGTTCACCCCAAGTTATGAGGACTTAGGCGGAAGAGAAGATAATCAAAAATGGGTTGTCCATGTAGATGGATCATCTACACTGCATGCTGGAGGTATAGGGGTTGTTCTAGAGTCACTAGAAGGAGACAAATTTAAGCACAAGGTTCGTTTGCAGTACTAAACAACTAACAATGAAGTGGAGTATGAAGCCCTTCTTAAAGGGTTGGAGTTGGCTAAATCTGTAGAAGAAGAATCAATACTCGTCTTGGGAGACTCTCAGTTGGTCATAGGCCAAGTAAATGGAACATGTGAAGCCAAGGAAGACAGAATGAAGAGATATTTAAAGAAGGTGGTACGCCTTGTGAAGAAATTCAAAGAAGTTGATTTCGTTCAAATCCCAAGGGAAAAGAACGTGGAAGCTGATACTCTGGCAAAGGAAGCCTCCGCAAATGAAGCAATGGACGAGTTTGATGAAATACAATACATGGCAAGCATAGACTTTCCAGAAGTGTTGCAGATAGAAGGTGAGGAAAATTGGATGACTCCGATAGTATCGTACCCGAAGGACATAAGGCTCTTAGAGGGGAAGGACGAAGCCAGAAAGCTTAGGGTTAAATCAGCCAGGTACACCCTTATGGACGAAGTGTTATACAAAAGAGGCTTCTCCCAGTCCTTCCTAAGGTGTTTGGCTCCGAACGAGGCGAACTACGTATTGAGGGAGGTTCATGAAAGAGCATGTGGTAACCACTCAAGAGCTAGATCACTCGTCCACAAGATCGTCCGTGCAGGATATTACTGGCCAACCATCCAAGCTGATGCTAAGGCATATGTTAAGGTATGTGATCAATGTTAACGTTTCAGTAATATTCCTAGACAGCTATCAGAGTATCTTACCCCAATGATGGCCCCTTGGCCTTTTGCATAATGGGGATTGGATATTTTGGGCCCATTTCCAACCGGAATTAGGCAAATGAAGTTTTTAGTGGTGGGAATAGATTATTTCACTAAGTGGGTGGAAGTTGAACCCTTAGCAACTATTACACAACATAATGTCAAGAACTTCGTCTGGAAGAACATTGTATACAGGTTTGGGGTACCTAGGGTACTAGTGTCTGACAATGGACGACAGTTCGACAACACATCTTTTAGGAATTTTTGTGAGCAATTGGGAATCAAGAATCATTACTCCTCACCCTCCCATCCACAAGCCAACGAACAGGCAGAAGTAGCAAACCGATCCTTGTTGAAAATCATCAAGACTCGGCTTGAAGGGGCAAAAGGAGTATGGCCAGATGAATTACCAGGTGTTTTATGGGCTTATAGAACAACAGTGAGAACCCCTACTGGGGAAACTCCTTTTAAACTAGCCTATGGAAGTGAAGCAGTTATACCTGCAAAAGTGCACATGACCAACTACAGGGTGATGAAGTATCAAGATGAAGAAAATGAAGAACAGCTTCGTCTAAACCTCGATCTTATAGACGAGATGAGGATGGACGCGGAGCAGAGAACAGTAAGGTACAAAAATCTTATGGCAAAGCAACATGATGCCATGGTGAAACCCAGGCGCTTCAACATTGGGGATCTCGTCCTTAAAAGGGTTTCTTTGGCCACCAAAAACCTGGCCCACGGGATGCTTGGACCAAATTGGGAAAGACCTTACAGGGTCATCAACTGCAAGAGGCAAGGATCCTACTACTTGGAAGGCCTGGGCGGACGGAAGCTAGAACACCCTTGGAATGTTGAACACCTAAGAAGATATTATCAATAGGGTGATCATGGACGAGCATTGTCACGGACGAGCTTTTTAGACGTTTGAAGTAATGTGTTGCCTAGTGTTGTTTCCTCGTATTTGCTTATTACTACTACTATGTGTTTCATATGTATAAGTATTTAGTGCTGCTCATGGACGAATTTGTGTTGTATAAGTATTTTTAATTCCCTAAAGGCACTAGCTCTCAAGCATGTGCCATGCCTGTGGACGAATGTTTTGCATAGTTTGGATTTCCAAATATATATATATGGTGTATTTTTAAGTATATACATAATTGTATGGGAATCTTACGTTTTTTGTAATTTCATTCAGAGTGATCCACAAAAGGCAAACAATCAAGGACGAATAAAATCCTTGGACGCAAGGATGTATCGTCCATAAGCTTTCCTTAAAGGATAAAGGACGAATAAAATCCTTAGACGCAAGGATGTATCGTCCATAAGCTTTCCTTAAAGGATAAAGCAATAAGAATAAACTCAAGGTATATCCGTCTAAAGCTTAAAACAAGATGGAACCTAAGGAATCATCTAAACCATGGACGAATGAAAGATGGTGTAAGAACTCAAGCCCATAGGCAAATCCAACCAGCCTAACAATCCAGTGCAAGGACGAGCCTTTGCTGAGGCCGATTTAGTTAAGGACGAGTAAATGATTGTCCCAAATTTGTTGTCCAAATTCGGTGATGTAAGAAGAAATTCACCATATAATCAAGACGAGGTAAAATGATTTGACAAATGGACGAACCACGCAGCCATGAAAACGATATAGACGATGTAAATAAAGTTCGTACATAAAGATTCAAACATTCAAATATTATAAGAGGTGAAAATGGAAAACATTCAAGGAATTTAAAAGAATGGTGGACGACCAACGTCCAAAAAACCTTTAAAGTTACAATATAACTGATTGTATATAAGGCTCGTCCATAAACTTAGACAAGATAATTGTACTCCAATAAAGCCCAAAACAACAGGCACCTCTAATAAAGATAAAATGAACTTTCTAAAGAAAATATAAAATTACTTGGATAAACCACTAGGGGCATTGCCCCCAGACTTAGGATCGTCCTGGGTCACTTCGTTATTAGCATCGTCCATTATGTTGACGTCCTCAAAACTTGTCTGCAGCAAGGAGCTCTCAGTAGCAAGGGGAAGCTTGAAAGAATCGAAGTCCAAGTCAGGAAATGTTTCCTTGGCATCAGCGCGAAAGTCCTCATAGCCAGCTGCATAGTGACTGTCTAGACGATTCTTATACTCGTCAGACTTCTTGAAGGCTTCTATGTCTTCCTCACGTGCTTTCTCCAAGGACGAGGCAAATCCATAAACTTGTCCCTCGAGATGAACGATGCGAGTATCTTTTTCGATATTATCGGCCTTAAGCTCTTCCACCTCGTTTTTCAGCTTTGTCTCACTTCCTTGCAGACGATTGAAGTCTTCAGTCAACCTAAGAACCTCCCCCTTTTTTAGCAGGATTTCATTGTTCAGCTCCTTAGCCTTCTCCTTAGCAGTCTTGGCCTCTGAAGCAAGCTCCTTAGCCTGACAAGTTGCTGTGTAAAATTTTGACATAGCCTGTGTATGGACGAAAGAAAGTTAGATATTTCATTTTGAAAACTTATTAAAAACACACAAGGACGAATGAAACTTACCTTAAAAAGGTCATGGATACCAGAACGTTCAAACTCCCTCACTGACATATTGTAGCATTCATTGACTTCATTATCAGTGATTATTCCTTTGAACGTCCTCCATGCGTGATTCTCATCCAACACCAGGTTGGAAGGATGCTCGGATGGCTCTGACGGATGAGGCTTACGAGGAATCTTGTTTGTAGGGGGAGTAGGATCAGTCTGGACGGGATGAACTGTTTGGACGGGCTCCACATCAATAGGAGGTTCGTCCAGCTCTACCGTCGGAGGTGTAAACTTGGGAACCTTGGAAAGAGAAGCCTTGGCAGGTTTTTGCTTCTTAGGACCTCGACGACTTGGAAGGTCGTCCAGATCCACAGAATTGGATATAGACTTGGATTTTCTCTTCCCTGTCTGGACGGAAGATTTTTGGACGACTGGAGGTGCGGTAACATCCTCGTCCCCACTAGTAATGTTCTTTTCTTTGTTCTCCCTCATTGTAGCCATCCCTGCGACGAGGAAACTCTAAGTTAAAAAAAAAAAAAAAAAAAAAAAAAAAAAAGAGAAGGGAAAGAAAAAAGAAAGAAAAAGACGGACGATGCTTACTTCGACAAGTGGTCCCCTCGTGACCAAGATTCTCAACAGTAGGAACTGGGCCAAGTCCCCACGTAGCTAGATGACTGAGAGTAACTAGGTTGTGAAAAGTTCTTCTAGGGAAGGCACGTACTTGGTCAATTCAATCCAAGTAAAGTTTTTCCAAGCGTGGACAAACAACAGCTGCGTCAATAAAGAAAAAGGGTTAGACGACTGAAAGTAGCAAAATATGTAGAGAAACAAAATAAAAATGGAAAGGAAACATACCCTCAGGACGAAGACGACCTAGAGGACTGGTAAAGGGTGGGAAGGGGGCATTACCCACACCAACTGGGTCCCCAGCCCAATTTCCAGAAACAATAAAAAATTCTTTTTTCCAAAGTTTGTCAAACGAGCTAAGGCCCTTAATTAAACTATAGTAAGAGCCTCTGGACGAGAACTGGTAAAAACCAGCAAACTTCTTTATCTCAGAGGGCTTATAGCAGTAAAGGAACTCGTCCACTGTGATAGGATAGTTCCCTTCCAATGCCTCACGCCACAGTACTTGCATGGCAATTACCGTCCTCCATCCATTGGGGTTGAGCTGGTTAGGTCCAATACCCAACCTATGGAGAAGACCTCTACAAAAAGAGTTTAGAGGAAATCTAAGGCTAGCTAAGAGGTAAGAGGTGTATATCCCTAAACTAGAAGAAGGAGAACAACACCATTCTCCGTCCATGGGTAGACGAGGATTAAACTCTTTAGGAATCTGATACCTATCTACAAGGGTTTTTAACTTAGCAGCATCTAAAATGGACGCTACTTCAGGGGCACAACTATAAATAATATTCTCCTCCTCCTCCTCGTCTTGAGGAGGGCTAGGTGGCTATCTGGACGAGCTAGCCCCAGATCCAGAAGTCTTCCTACGTTGTAATTCCTGGAATTCCTCCAAAGGAATACTAGGAACCCCAGACGAATAATGCTCGTCCGAAGAATTACTACTACCTGTACTACTTTCACTACTCTCATAACTACCCTCGCTTCTAAAAGAAACGTCCTGGTACTCGTCTATCTCCTTCTCTAAACTACTACTAGGCGAAGACATGACTTAAATGAAGATAGATAAGACGAAAACCTAAGAAGGAAAAGAAAATACCTGAGAACTAGGAAGGGATGCTAGACGAGGCTTTTGGACGAGATGGCAGAAGGAAAATTATGAGAAATGTGAGGGGTAAGAGAGGGAATGCACCTATTTATAGGGCCCAGAAATGGAGTCAACGAAGCGACACCGGCCATTCAGAAGAAGACACGTGGCGATTCCTTCGGAAAATGCAATCGACATGACTAGTCAACCAATGAAGTCGTGACACGTGGCAAAAAAAAAAAATTCAGAACCACAAAGGTACACATTAAATCCCAATATTGCCTTTGGACGACCATTGGACAAGGGGGCAACTGATGGGATAGTGAAAATTACAACTGATATTCATCCATATGGATCGTCCATGATCTTGAGCCAAGTATTTTTGTTGATCGTCTAAGCAATGGGGTTGTCCATGGGCAAAGCACATGGACGACTCACACAACGTCAGAGCATTAGGGTCGTCCATAGGCAAAGCACATGGACGACTCGCACAACGTCAGAGCATTAGGGTCGTCCATGGGCAAAGCACATGGACGACTCACATAACACCGTCAGAAAACCAGTCTTCCATGCACGAAGCGCATGGACGACCACATGACACTTAGAAACTCTCAAGTGTAAATTCACTTGAGAGTATGGAAGATTCAAGCCCCAAAACCTTGAAACGGTTACTCAACCCGAATTCATCGCCATGGATTCCTCTTAAGTACATAACTTCCATCAACGGTTGTAACTCCTATAGTCGTTGAGGAAGTTATGTCTAGACTCACTAAATTCCACAAATCTTGGGGAGGTTACCAAGCCAATAACCGCTCCAAAGTCCTCTATATAAAGGACCAGTCTGAATCAAAATGAGGCAAGTGCATTCTGAAATTTTACTCCCAATAAAAGTTGGAATTCTGTCCTAGTGAGAAACTAACTTAGCCATCGGAGGGTGTTTGGCCGGTACACACCGGTCCCCTTTTGATAGTGTGTTCATCTTTGTAGGCCTTCGCAACTACCAGTAGCCCACCAAAGCCGAAGCATTCAGCCTACTGATTCTGTGCTGCATCATTAAATATATTATTAATAGTTTAATAACCCTAGTTTTCAAAAAAAGAAAAGTTTGATAACCCTAGCAAGAGTTGACTAGAAAAGCCAACCCAAAATAAAGAAAAACTAGCTAAATAATTTAAAACTTGGCCAATAAAAAGGGAAAAATTAGTTTTGGGATAGGTAGGAGATGCCCAAAATTTGAAAATTATACCAACTTCAAACCTCATCTTATATATAGCACCGCACATGTGACCGCAAAAATAAGGTGCGGTGCGGTTATGATTTTGGTTAAACTTTAAACCGCACCACACTGCACATGTGACCATAAAAATAAGATGCGGTGCAGTTATGATTTTAACTAAACCACACCGCAAAGTGCGGTGTTAAAAATGGCCCAAAACCGCACCGCGAACACCCCTACTGGTACCTGATTGGGTTTTATGGGTGGCCGAATGTACAACAGAAGGAAAATTCATGGAGACTGTTAAAATATTTACAAACATTTGTTGTGGGTCCATGGGTGGTGATTGGAGATTTTAATGCCTATTTACATGCATCTGAGAAGAAGAGTGCAAGACAGCTGTAATTTTCACAGATTGAAGCATTTAGGGAGGCTTTGAGCTATTGTCAACTGCATGACCTTGGATTTAAGGGATATCCCTACACTTGGAGTAATAAGAGGCCTGGGGAAGCTAATACTAAGATTCGGCTTGATAGGGGGGTTGCTAATAAAGAATGGACTGACAGATTTCAGCTGAGTAGAGTTGTGCACTTGTCATCTCATGCATCAGATCACCTTCCACTTTTATTGCATATTCAATCCTTTTCACAACCAAGGCAGCACTGTGGGAGAAGCTTCAGGTTTGAGGAGTCATGGTTGCTTCGGGCTGCATGTGCAAATGTTATTCTGGAGGCATGGGGGAATGTAGGTATGGATAGGGATGGGTTGGCTGCTGTACAGGAAAAAATAAAGGTTTGTGGGGCGGACCTTATGGCCTGGGGTTCATCAATAACTAACTCGGATACAGTGGCCATCAAGGAAACTCAGAAGCAGCTGGACAGGTTGAATGAGGCCGAACTTACTGAAGCTTCCAAAGTTGAATTTTTGAGTTTGAGTAAAAAGATGGATGAACTTCTGCAAAAGCAAGAAATATACTGGGCCCAACGGTCTAGAATAAATTGGCTGAAACATGGTGATAGAAATACAAAATTTTTTCATGCCAAAGCATCACAAAGAAGAAGGAAAAATTATATAAGAGGCATCCGGAATTCACAGGGGCAGTGGGTGGAGAATTTGGAGGAGGTGGTTTAGGTAGCCTCAGATTACTTTGATAACCTTTTTCAGGCAAGTGTGGGAGATCAGATGGAGGAGTGTTTGGATGCAGTGGAGAGTAGGGTGACCAATGACATACGGGAATTTCTGTCCACTCAATTTACTGCTGAAGAAGTGCAGGTGGCCATGTTTCAAATGGGACCAACAAAAGCTCTAGGACCTGATGGTATGAATGCCCTTTTTTATCAAAAATTCTGGCATATTGTGGGTGATTCTGTTGTTTTAGCTGTTTTGGATTTTTTAAATAATGGTAACATGCTCCCTGATATTAATCATACAAATATTGTGCTTATTCCTAAAGTACAAAATCCGGAGAGAATGTCTGAGTTTAGGCCTATCAGTTTATGTAATGTTATTTACAAAATCATTTACAAGGTCTTGGCAAACAGATTGAAACAGGTACTGCCTCAGATCATATCATCCACACAAAGTGCTTTTGTACCGGGGCGACTGATCACTGATAATGTGTTGATGGCCTATGAGACACTTCATACAATGCATGCTAGAAAAAAGGGCAAAAAGAGCTCTGTGGCAATGAAGCTTGATATTAGCAAGGCCTATAACCGGGTTGAGTGGCACTTCCTGCAAAGTATTATGGAGAAGATAGGGTTCCCAGATGGTTGGATAGAGAGGGTGATGAGCTGTGTTACAACACCATCCTTTTCTATTCTGGTGAATGGGAAACCTTACGGTATGATTCAGCCATCTTAAGGTATCCGTTAGGGAGATCCGATATCACCATACTTATTTCTATTGTGTGCTGAAGGCCTTACTGCTTTGTTAAAAAAATCAGAATCAGAAGGGAGGATTAAGGGAGTTTCAATTTGTAGAGGAGCACCAAAGATTACTAATCTTATGTTTGCAGATGATTCATTACTGTTTTGTCAGGCAACTCAGGCTGAAGGAGAAACCATAGCAGAAATCCTCCAAACTTATGCAAGAGCTTCTGGGCAAAGTATCAATTTGGATAAGTCTTCAGCTTATTTCAGTAGTAATACTTCGGAAAGGCAGAAGGGCCAGATTTTGGAGATTTTGGGAGTAAAGGAGGTGAATCGATTTGTAAACTATTTGGGCCTACCAACTTTGATTGGTCGGGCTAAGTATAACACCTTCTCATACTTGAAGGATAGAGTTTGGAAGAAGCTCCAAGGATGGAAGGGCATGTTGTTGTCTAGGGCGGGCAAGGAAATCCTCATTAAGGCTGTGGCTCAGTCCATACCCACATACACTATGAGTGTATTTCAAATCCCTTTGAAATTGTGCACTGAATTAGAAGCGTTGTGTGCAAGATTTTGGTGGGGTCAAGTTGGTAATGAACGAAAGATTCATTGGAAGAGTTGAGATAAGCTAACGACATCAAAGAAAGAGGGTGGAATGGGATTTCGAGATTTGAGAGCTTTTAATTTGGCTATGTTGGCCAAGCAAGGGTGGAGGATGGTTCAAGGCAACGATTCGCTGCTTTATCGATGCTTTAAGGCAAGGTACTTTCCGAGATCATCATTCCTAGAGGCTAAAGAATCCCCTAATTGCTCATATGTGTGGAGGAGTTTGATGGCAGCACAACCAATCCTTCAAGCCGGTCATTGTTGGAGGGTTGGGAATGGACATTCAATCAATGCTGTGAAGGATAGGTGGCTACCTAACTTCCCAACAAACAAAGTACTTAATTCGGTTCAGGGAAATGGGGGTGAGGTGATGGTGGCAGATTTGATTAATCCGGAGCTGAACATATGGAAATATGAGAATAACAGGGCCATATTTCATACGGATGAAGCTGAAGCCATCTGCCAAATTCCCTTGAGTCGAAGAAATGTACCTGACTCTGTTTTTTGGCTGCATAATTCAAGGGGTCTGTTCAGTGTTAAGTCCACATATCATGTGGTGAGGAGACTCTTAACTGATGCTAACCGGGGTGGAACATCGACGGAGGGTGCTGCAAAAAATATCTGGACTGCAATATGGAAGCTTCAGCTCCCAAACAAAATAAAAGTTTTTGCTTGGAGAGCATGCCATGAGATCCTCCCAACTGCGGCGAATCTGACCAGAAGAAAGGTGATTAATGATGATAAATGCTCGGTTTGTACAAGGGAAACGGAGTCCACAATTCATGCCCTTTGGGATTGTGCAGTGGTCCAAGATATATGGGCTAGAAGTTCTCGAAAGCTGCAGAAAGCTAGACACGGCCAGATTGATATGATGCACCTGATGGAGGAGTTGTTGGAGCGTCTTAATCAAGATGAGCTTGAGTTATTTTGGACCCAAGCATGGATTGTTTGGAACCAGCGTAACTGCTTGCTGCATAGAGGACAACTGAAGGTACCAAGTAGCTTGACTAATCGGGCTGAGGAGTATATCACAGAGTTCAGAATCGCGCAAACTTGGCTGGACGTACAGCGAATACAGCAACCAAATGGAGATACATGGCAGCCACCACCACCAGAAGAGTTCAAATTGAATTTTGATGCAGCTGTGTTTTCGGATTCAGGCAGAACAGGCTATGGTGCAATTATTCGAAATGAAAAAGGAGAGGTAATGGCTGCTATGACTACTAGTGGTCCGATGGTGCGCACAAGTGATGAAGCAGAACTTCTTGCTTGTTGAAGAGCCATAGAATTTGCAGTGGATGATGGATTTTCGAGGTTGATAGTTGAAGGGGACAACATCAATGTTATTCATGCTATCTCTTCTTCTTTGGAAAACACTTCTCCATTCGGCAATGTTGTGGATGACATTCGATATTTGTTGTGTAGTTTGCAATGGGTTAGTGTTTGTTGTATTAGGAGGGGTGGGAATCAAGTAGCACATGTTTTGGCCCAATATGCTAAAAATACTTTAGATGAGGATGTTTACTGGATGGAGGACTCTCCCCCACCAGCAGTTGATGCCTTGTATCGTGATCTTTCACTATTTTAATTGAATTAACATTCCCCTTTCAAAAAAAAAAAAAAAAAAATCCTAATCATGATGAATGAAAATTGTTGTATGTATCTACCTATTAGCTATACTTATGGGTTATACAATTGAGAAGTGCTACGTCCACAATATTTTCACAAGAAATCATAGGTGTTTAGTTGTTATTGGTGCAAATTTGAACCAACCAATGAGATTACTTTTTTGCCTGACAATCACTATTTTTAGACTCGGACCAAACTGGGAGGTCGAACCGTGAAAACCGAGAACCGGATTGAAATCCGGTTTTTTAAGCATAGAGAACCGGGCATATGTGGCAATTTTGTGAACCCCTAAAACCGGGGTTGGACCGCACGGTTCATGCAGAACCGGTGGCAAGAACCGTGAGGTCCAACCCCTTAGCAATTTTTTTTTTTTTAATAAAAACAACTTAACACAATTTTATTTTACTTAATTAAATTATCCATCTCTTACAAGGAATAAAAAAAATTATAATTAAAATCCTTCAAAGATATTCAACTTTACTTCAAAAATTAATCATAAATTTTAATGTTTTCATGGTTATTATTTTATTTTATTAACTTACTTATTTAATTATTAAATATATGCTTGAAAATCATTAAATTTCTCTCACATATATAGATATATTAGTCAATTTTGCTAGTTTTATAAATTTAATATCTATATTTAGGCTTTAATTAATTATTAAATTAATTATGACATCATCACGGTTTGACTCCGGTTCAACCTCGGTTCGATCTCAAAAACCTTGAACCTCTCCCTTTTACGGTTCAATGAATGGTTCGAGTTTCAAAACCTTGCTGACAATAACAACCTACCACCTATAATTTTTGTAAAAATGTTGTGAACATTGCATTTTTCTATACAACCTATTAAATTGGCAGTTTTTTTTTTTTTTTTTCATGTGTAATACAATGGATATTTATTCATGTATTATATCTAAAACTAGTGTATAATCAGTGTATATGTACGGTATAATAAAAAACAATTACAATTACACATATATATGGGTTCAAATTATACCTAGTATAAGAATTACACATTTTAAAGTCATAGATAAGTTTTACTCTCTCTCTCTCTCTCTTATTATTATAATTTTTTTTTTTGGATATACATATGAATTTACTCTTCTTCTTTTTTGTTTATTAGGTTTTCGGTAGTAGGCTCTTCGTCTTTTGCACAATATTAACTTACCTAGAATAAAAATTTTAAAAATTAAAATAAGATACGTGACACAAAATTAGATAACAATTAGATTCCAATTTAGAATCTAATTAGCTGCACATTAGCAAGAACTAGTGTATAGCCTTATGCATATGCACAGGTACAATTAAAAACAATCATAATTATATGGTTCAAATTATACATTTTTTAAGAAGAGATTCAAATTATACATGGTATTAACTTACACTTTTTTTAAAAACCATACATTTCTAAAATATGTAATTAGTTCTCATATATATATATATATGATTTAAAATTTAATTGATTCTAGACTCTTCAGTTTTTCCACCCAATAATTCACTTATCACAAAAATTAAAAACTTAGATGGAGAAGATGGACACGAGGTGGAAAGTTGGATTCCAATTAAAATCCAATTTATAATTTAATTGGATTTGGACTCTTCGATTTTTACACTCAATAATTCACTTTGCACAAAATTAAAAATTAAATAGGACACGACTTGTTAATTGCCACATAATTAGTTGAAAAAGATATAGATTCAAATATGTTTGGTGCCAAACTTTATCAAATATTCAATAGATATAAAAGCATATTTTACAATAAAAAATAGAATTGTGAAAAATAATGTTATGTCTCTATAATTATTAGACCAATTTTTTTTTAAGAGCATCATTGGACATGCCTCCCCCCCCCCCACCCCCTCACACATAGCTGCGCCCCTGGCTTCAGCCATGCGACACCGTTTCTTTACGTACATGCATGTAATTTAAAGCATCCGACGACACCGTTTGCTTTAAAAACATGTTTTCATCACCAAATGTTTCCATTTGTTATATGTTTGGTTTGGGTGAAAAGTGCATGAGCCATCCTACCGTGTGAACATTTCCCATCCTGAAGATGTGATAGGCCAAAGATAAGGTTTGCCCACTATGGGGGCCTTTTGGTATTGTTGGGTTTTGACTCATCTACTGCACTCAGGCCCGTGAAACTTTGGGTAAGGAAGTTGGGATTGGCCTCATGAGGACAGCATTGCAGGCCAGCTTGTGCGCAAGTCAGAATTGCCTAATATCAAGATGATTACCGCAGGCTGGGTGCAGGGTGAGACTATGGCAGGAACGCTGTTACAGATAATGCAAGAGAAGTATACCACAGCAGAATAACCACCACAATGAAAACGTTCCAAATAAAGCTATAGTAAACAACAAAATGCCACGAATAAAATAAACAAAATTACAGTAGAACAACTGGTACAGCAAATAGAAAAAGAAGAAAAATACTACAACAGGACATAAGATGCTACAACAAAGTGAATAACGACATGGCTGCCAAATAAACTAAGAGAGACTATCACAGAGCAACAATGACAATGTCCAGCAAGTACAATGGAGATGGTTTGTTTTCCCAATCTTGGGCTAGGCCATTCAGCAAGAACAGGTCCAGGAAGGGAGCCAATTTCCAACATGGGTAATCTCAATGCAGGTTTCTACCATAGAAATTACTCGTGCTAGAAAAAGGGCCTAAATGGTTTTAAGTCGCGATTTATGGGTCATGAAGAGTGGGAATGTTGAGGGGAGAGAAAAGTTAGTTGTTGATGCCCATTTTTTACAAATGGCCCAACAGCAGAAGGAGCCCAACAATAAGGAAGATGAGAAGAAGACGAGGGGCAAAACGGTAAAGAAATGAGGTAACAAGCCTAGTGGGCTGATGTGGCAGGATTGATAGTCAGCAAGCCCATGAAGGGAACAAAAGGTAAAGAAAAAGTAAATGGGCCAAGAAAGCCCAAGGAATGAAGTGGTAAGCCCATGGGAATAATGAGAGGTAAAGAGGAAGTACATGGGCCAAGGAAGCCCGAGGAATAAAGTGGTAAACTTAATTGGGCTAACATGGCAGGGATAATAGTCAACAAGCCCATAAGAGTAATAAGAGGTAAAGATGCAGTAAAAGGGCCGAGAAAGCCCAAGGAATTAAACAATAAACCCATGGGAGTAAAAAGAGATAAAGAAGTAAATGGGCCGAGGAAGTCCAAGGAACAAAGTGGTAAACTCAATGGGCTAACGTGGCAAAAATGATGGCCAATAAGCCCATAAGAATGATAAGAGATAAAGATGTAGTAAATGGACTGAGGAAGCCCAAAGGAGAGAATTAATGGATCAATGGGCTGATACGGTAGGAACTCCAACTAGCAAGCCCACCGGGGTAATAAGAAGTAAAGGCAAGACAAGGTCGTGGCAAACATAATGAAGCAGTATGACAAGATTAATGGTTAAAAGGCCCATAGCCATGAAGAAGAGAGACAAGAGCGTGGGCCCAACAGGCTATGGAGACAAAGGCTTTCACCTGGACAATACCTAGCCCAAGAAGGGATTAAGGAAGAAAACATGAGCCCAAGAGCCTACGCATCTTTCACGCCACAAAGGATAAACACAAACCAGTATGCACAGCAAAACCAGACAATGCAAGAGTGGTAGAAATGGTGTGAAGGTTTGAAGGAGACAAACATAAACTGAGTGGAACTCACACAAAGGACCAAGGCACCACCTACTTGTACCCAGTCAATACATGAGAGGTGGGCCATAGGTCAGGGTATTTAGAGGGTGTGGTTTGGCGGTGGGGAGAAAGCGGGGTCTATTTTGGGGTTCTCGCCAAAGCTTTTTTGGGGGAATGTCCTGTTAAGATGGCATTTCACCCAAAAAAGGTAAGTGTGGGTTGGGACCACTTGATGAATGCCATAGAGGTAGGTGGTGAGGCAGCTTAATCCTTATCCATTAAGGTGAAACAAAAACAAAAAGAGGTAAGAAACAAGACATGTAATTTTGTCTAGAAATGGAGAGTGGTGCAACTAACACACTTTGGGCAGAGGTAATGGCTGGACAACCGACAGGTTAATGGGCAGTCCTGGAGAGATGCCCACAAGAAGCCAAAAACGGTTGAGAGACAAAAGGGATAAATTCTATAATGGCAGACGGTATAAAAGGGGGTAGCCATGAATAGTAAAAAAAAAAAAGGCAAAAAAGAGAGAGAAAATTACACTTTACCACCCTAAACTATGCCTTAGATTACAGTTTGCACCATAAACTATTCAGATGCATAGTTTGCACCCTAAACTATGACATTTGTTACATTTTGCAACCTAACATTAGTTTTACTGTTAAGTTGGATGGAAATATGAAGCATGTGACTTGCACATGTGAGTTGCTTAAATGGGACAAACGTAAAAGACCAAAAAACTCCTCTCCCCAATCAATTAAAAACAATTTTTTTTTTCATCTCTCTCTCAACACCACCACAGATTCATAAAGAATATAAAAAATTTTAGACTATAGTCTACACAAGGAGATGGGAACAAAATTGGGCCAGTCTTCTCAAAATCTCTAACTTGTGTTGTGTAATTGGATTGGATTATGGATTTGGACCTTTATGGGGAACTATACTTTGTTCACTTGCTGTTCTGGTTGGCGATTGTGGTAGCCATGAAAATTGAAATTGGTTATTAAATGGTTTACTCATCTCATTTTAAATGGAACATTACCTGCATGTTGTTTTGGGTTTTTTAAAATCTTAATTGCTTATGTGAATCCCACTCTGCTTTTTCACATCCACCAAGCCACTTTGTATCATCGTGATGTCCAGCACTTCTAATGGCATGGTGACCAACAACAATCTTCAACTTTGTAGTGGATTCTTTTGATTCTACCTCCTATTATAAAGATCTATAAAGAACACGAACATAGTTTGAGGGATTTCATCACGGTGGTGGAACTTTGGTGGTGCTAAAGATGATTTTGCTTTGGGTATTTATGGTTGAAGGGATTTTGATTTGGGGAGAGGAGCTGATACGCATGAAAGAGAGATGAAAAAAAAAGTTTTGTTTTTAATTGATTGGGAAGATGGGTTTTTTGGTCTTTTATGTTTGTCTCACTTAAGCAATACACATGTGCAAGTCACATGCTTTATATTTCCATCCAACTTAATGGTAAAATTAATATCGAGGTGCAAAGTGTAACAAAGGTCATAGTTTAGGGTGCAAACTGTGCATACGAATAGTTTAGGGTGCAAAGTGTAATCTAGGGCATAGTTTAGGGTGGTAAAGTGTAATTTCTCCAAAAAGAAAGCAATAGGTAGGAAAGAATAGAGAAGGGAGAACACAGAGAGACAAAGAAAATATAGAAAGATTAAGTAAAAGAAAACCAGAGAGAAAGTAAAGTAGTAGGAATAGAGACATGGATCAATAGACCGAGTTTTCTTTCCCTCTAGACATACCCACTCTCTGAAGATTGTAAAATGAAGTTCAAACCACTTAAGCCATTTCGCCAGAGCGAGTAACATCTATGGCAGGAGCCTTTTGTTGAGGTTACTTGCATTGGAGATCGGTTACCTTCTTGGGTTCGCTTCTGCTAAAAAGCTCAGCCTAAAACCCAGCAGACAAGTTGTTTTGTTGGTTATGCTTATTGGATGATTTTCCTACTGTTTGGCTAGAAATTACTAAGTCATTTACCTTTTTCTGTTGTAGTGTTATTTCTACTAGCTATGTTATTTTGCCATAACTCTGTTAACTTTATTCACAGTGTCAGCTTTATTTAGTACATTTTATTGTCATAGTTATCCTGTTGTAGTGTATTCCTGCCGTGATACTTGTAACAGTCACTCTTGCCTGACCACGCCTTGCGTCCAGCCCACAGCACTCATATCAGGACGGGTCTACAATGGGTAAGCCTAACTTGTGTACAGGCTAGCCTGAAGCGCAGTCCTAGCAAGGCCAATCCCGACTCTCTTACCTTATACTAACGGGCCATAGCACAGCAGAAGGGGTTGAGGCCCAACAATATGAAAAGGCCCATACAATAGTCTATCGATTCATGCCTCTACTTCTGCCGTATCCCTTTCTATCTTATGTTTTTTACTCTCGCTTACCACTTAGTTTTCTCTTTTCTTTTGTTAACTTTTTTTCCTCTTCCCATTTCCGTGTTTTTCCTCCTCTCTCTGTATATGTGTCCCTATTCATGGCTACCTCTTTTCCTTTTATACTACTTGAATCCATGAGATTTCTCCCTTTTGTCTCTAAGGTCTCATAAACCGTTTTTGGTTTCTTGTGGACATCTATCCAGGATTGCCCACTAACCTATTGGTTGCTCGGCCACTACCTCTGCTCAGAGTGTGCTTGCCGCACCACTCTTCATTCTTAGACAAAATTCTTTGTTTTGTTTCTCCCCTCCTTCCATTTCCCCAAACGGATAAAGATTGAGGGCTCTTTCTGTATCTACTCCTATGGCAGCCTGTGCTTATATCTTTTGGGAGAAATGCCATCCCAGCAAAGCATTTTCCCAAAAGAGGTCTCGACAGGAAACTAATAATAGACTTCTTTTCTCCCCATCGCCAAACACACCCCTTAGATCCCTTGACCGATGGTCCACCTCCCATGTATTGGCTGGGTACAAGTAGGTGGTGTCTTGGGCCTTGTGCGAGTTCCACTCTCATCTGCGTTTGTCTCCTTTTGCTCCTACACCATTCATGTCATTCCTGCATTGTCTTGTTTTGTTGTGCGTACTCGGTTCGTGCTTATCTCTTGTGGCGTGAAGGATGTGTGGGCTTCTGGGCTTATACTTCCTTCTTTCTCCATGGGCTTGGTACTGTCTAAGAGAAGGCTTCTGCCCGTATTGCCCATTGGGCTTCCATGTTTGCTATTCCTCTTCTTGCCATGCCCATGGGCCTGCTGGCTATTAGCCCTGCCATACTGGCCCATGGGGTTTCGTCACTTTCTTTCCTGGGCTTTAGGGATGGCAATGGGGCAGGGCAGGGCTAAAGGATGGGGTCTTCATCCCCGCATCGCATGGCGGGGAAAAATTTCTCACCCCATCCCCGCCCCTTGGGGCCCCATGAAGCCCCACCCCACCCCGTAAAACTCTACTTTTTGTTAATTTGCCCTACAACTAATACAATTTTTTTAATGAAACCTATTTCATTGATAAAAATATACTTGAAATTACAACTAAATTTATCCCATCAAATCAAATCAATTTTTAGAAAAAATTGAATAATATATCCAAGTTTTAACAAGACAATCATAAAAAAAAAATCTCATAGTATAACACATAACAAAATAAAGGTAGAGAACCACATTAGGTATAATAAAATAAGCTAATATTGATATGTTTGTTTAAATAGTAGGGTTTTAGGGTATAAAAAATTTACAATTATAACCCTTAGCAACGCGAGGCGGGGCGAGGCGGGGATGGAGAGGGGCGGGGTGGGGCGGGTCTAAAAAGTCTAAATACATCCCCACCCTACCCCGTGGTGCGGGGCTAAAATCTTGCCCCATCCCCGCCCCATCACCTTTGTAGGTCGGAGAAAACCTGCGCGGGCAAAGCGGGGAGGGGCGGGTTATGCGGGGTGGGGAAAAATTGCCATCTCTACTGGGCTTTCCTGGCCTATCTGCGTTACTTTTACCTCTTATTACTCCCATGAGCCTGTTGATTGTCATTCTTGCCATGTTGGCCCATTGGGTTTGCTACCTCTTTCTTTGGGCTTCTCCAGTCCACTTACTTTATCTTTACCTCTTTTTACTCGAATGGACCTATTGGCTATCAATCCTGCCACGTTGGCCCATGGGGTTTGTTACCTCGTTCTTTGGGCTTCCTTGGCATATTTACTTTATCTTTACCTCTTATTACTCCTATGGGTCTATTGGCTGCCACTCCTGCCATGTTGGCCCATTGGGTTCATTGCCTCACTCTTACCATTTATACTTCTTTTTCCCTCCTTCTGCCATTGGGCCTTTCGCCAAAAGTGGGCATCAACACCCATTGTACCCCATCTCACTCTTTAGTGTGTATACTAACATTATACCCGTGCGATGCACGGCTTAATCATAATTCATATGTAAATATTTATTTATTTTTATTAATTTACTTAAAATTTGATAATAGAATAGATAATAAAAATAAAAGAATATTTTACTTTTAAGTTATATAATGAATGTATATTGTGTGAAACTAAGGTATTATAATATATATATATATATAAATATATATATATACACACACACATATTAATGACAAATTCAAATCCAAGCAAAGCTTACAAATTTAATTTCATGATATTAGCAAAAAATAATATACAAAAAAAAGAATAAATCATTTTATGCATTTGAAAAACAAACATATTTATTGTACTCTTTTAATAATTTATTACTTATATATATATATATATATATATATATATATATATATACAGGGACAGACCCAGGATTTCAAGTTAGGGGGGGCGGAGATAAGTGGAAAAAAAATCCAAATACACATCCATATAGTATTAATAAACTATCAACCAAGACAAATACCCAAAAATCATTGTTTCTTAATATATTAAGATACAATCATCTACCAACAAAAACAAAAGACATGGAACACTATTGTTTCTTAATACAATCATCTATGAAAAGGGAACTTGACGCTCTTTCAAATCTTCAAATTCATCTACGATTGAATCCAAACTAAATGTTTGTTGAGGACAAATTTTTCACACCACATGTCTTCAATTCATTGGCAACCTGCACCACGTCAACACTATCATGGATTTTGGGAAAACCTCTTTTAAAGCCCAAAAGAGCCCATATTTACACAAAAAGGCGTCAAAGCCCATGGTTCAAGCTCATGGCACATCATCTCATTTTGGCTCATAATCCAAGTTCATGAGTCTCATCGGGGGAATTTTGGGAGTTGTGGTTTGGAGGGCCAAGAAGTATGTTTAGTAAAACTCTAGTGGTTCAAAGTTGATAAAAGAAAGCATGTTGCTTGGCATGTCTTCCCCAATTCCCTGAACTCTGACGGGTCAGTGTGCAATAGGTAACATTTGGTAAGCTTCTCATATCACCATAACACTTAAAAAGATAAAACTCCCAAAGCTCTTTACATAAAAATTAATGTTCATCATATTATAAGTTTTCCATGTAGATTATATTATTATCATCTAAATCAATTCCAAGCATATGGCTAAATATACATTAGTATCTCATATCTAGCATTAAATGCTCTCCTTACTCTCTAAAATTTGGTTAAAATGCAAAAATACCATATTTACATCTCTAAGACTTCATTAAACATCAACCAACTAGTCTATTACTTACCAAAATTATTAAACAAATAATTTTTCTAAGAGAGAAAACTTAGCCGAAAACACCAAAAACAGCTCCAACAGAAGCTGTAACAACTTCTGCACAAGCTGCAACAGCTCTAGCGGAAGCTGCAACAGCTTCTGTAGAAGCTAAAACAGCTCAAACGGAAGCTACAAACAGCTTCTGCAGAAGCTGTAACAGCTCCAGCAGGTTGACACGTCCTAAAATGATGTCATTCGCCCATAAATGCCCAATCCCAACAGCTGTGGTACTAGAAACAAGAGGATCCCATAAAGATGATCTCACCATCTTTAGCCAAATCATGAATTTAATGCCAAGCATTGTCCTCCAAGCAAAAGATGTCATCAGCCAGCTGTGACAGCTATGATTGACAACTGTGACAGCAACTCCAGCACCATTAAGTCTCTAGCTTTCTTCTTTTGGCTAAAAACGAAATCCCTCTAATGGAACCACTTACCTTGTCAAGGACTTTTCCTTATTTGCTATTTTTCCTTCAACTAAGTTCTGATCTAGTTACATAGCTTGGCTCTATATAAAGAGGACCAAGCTACACACTAAAGGGCTCTCTCCCTGATCCCTTCTCTGATCCTGCTCTCTCTCTGATCTTCAATAATGCAGAAACTTCACTCATTTTGTTGCAAAATACACATTTTCACACTTTCTCATCTCTCTTACAAAGTCCCTCTTCATAGATAACAACACAACCCACATATTACAACATACCATTATCCATTACCCATCTTTCCCACACTTCATTATACTGAAATTTCATCATTTTTGCTGCCCAAAACACATCTCCATCTTATTCTTTATTTCTCATACAAAATCTCCCTTCTTAGAAAGCAACATAACCCATAACACAAATAATCTCATGTATTCACTATATTTAACCTTCATATTATCTATCTCACACTTCCATATATTTTACAAATACATTCCTCACAAAATACCCATACATACTTCTCATATATCTTTAAACTCCATGTCTCACAAAGTATACATATACAAGATCCATGTCCAACAAAGTATCTACATGTAATTCCTATACATATTACAAACACCATATCTCACAATACATATATTTGCTACCATCTCTACACATCTTAAAACATATCAAAATACTCTTCCAAGAACACATTACAAAAACCCTTTCTTATGGAAGACATATATTTATAATGCCAAAAGCCCTTCTTATGAAAGGCAAAAACTTATTATTAAAAGCCCTTCTTATGGAAGGCAATATCACTCATACTTGACTAAAAAACTAAAAGAGCATTACATGAGGAAAATCATTCAAGTTCACGATAAAGAGGATGAACTTAACCAACCTATGCACACGGCTGGACATATTCTCTCTCCCTCTAGTTGAACCCATTTTTCCCCTTCAAACATGAAGTCACCATGAAAGGATTCACTTCACCATGCTACTAAAATGTTTAGTCCACTGGTGTTGTACAGATGGAGCTGCAAAGTCTGAAGGTTGCTGAAATGCTAAGTCCACTGATGTTACGGCTGGAGCTGCAAAATATGAAGATAAGTCATTATATTTTATCTTCAAATTTATATTGTTAAATATATTTTATTCATTATCATTTTACCGCTGGATGCAAGTTATTTTAACATCATCTCACTATCTAATGAACATGATCTCACTAATGTTTCATTAATGAACATACATATTAATAAATCAATCTACTACCATTGGACATATATTATTTGGATATGAACCATCCTTGGACACATATTTTTTGGACATGAACTACCATTGGACATATATTATTTGGACATGGACCATTGCCGGGCATACCTTATTATGTTGACCATGAACCATGAACCGCAACTAGACATGGACTATTGGACTCATCCCATTGTTGGACATTGGACACCTAATTAAACACTTTCTAATATTGGACATCACTTAATAAACATAATAATACGTATCAACTCACCATCTAATCAAAGCTATTATGCTAAGCATGTTATTTATTTACACTCAATAATTCACTTTGCACAAAATTAAAAATTAAATAGGACACGCGGCGCAAATTTGAGATTCCAATTAAAATCTAATTGGATTTTCTCTAAGTTCATGCCATTAATATATACGGGTATATAATCCAATGAATTGTAGTGGTGCTATTGATGTTAGTTTGCGTTATTAAATATATAGAATATTAGTTTGATCAGGACATTTGGATGTAAAAAAATTATTTTTCCTTGCAATTTTAATGATATTTGTCACACCAAAGTTCTCATTAAACTACTGTTATATATATAATTTTGAAAATCGCTATTGGACACTACATATACAATATCAATTCACAGTCACTGTCTGTAAAATTGTATTAAATCTAACACAAAATAAAATAATAAATTGGTTCAATAGTATCTCCTAAATTGAATGGAGATAGGCGCATGGACTCGTTTAACTCAATTACAATTTGTTACATTCAAAATCTTCACATACAAAATATCTAGATAGAAATAGTATAAAAATATACTCATTAGTTTACGAAAAAAAATTAAAAATGTAAACAATTAATTTGTATGAAAAGCTAACAAATGCAAAATCTAATTTTGATTCTAATCAAATTTTCTCTAAGTTTTGGTTGTATATATATATATATATATATATATATATATAAATAAATATATATATATATATAAATATATATATGTATGTATGTATGTACCCGAACTCCCTTAATGGACTGGATTCGGGATTGGGTTGACAATTGATTTATAATGTGGGCTATGGATTTCCTACCGTGGGTAATTCCTAGCCGAGCTTAGATTATGTGTTGCTTTTCCTTATTAAGACTCCCTTCCCTCTCCCTCTAAGTTACTCTCTTTTTTCTAGTGTTCTCTCTCTCTCTCTCTCTCTCTCTCTCTCTCTTTTTCTTGCTCAGAATGATCAACCTTTTCTCTCTACTCCCTTCTCCTATTTATAGCTTGAGGTTGGTGGGGTACTTATGATTACCTTTTGGTTTCACTCGTGTGGGTGGGGCCTGATTTGATTATTCCTGACAAGGAATATGCTTCCTTAGAAACAGTGGCAATGGTGTTGGAACTGGTTCTAGCCTCCAAAAGGTTGCTCGGCAGCGATATTCCCCAATGCAATACTGAGTTGCTGAGGTCACGGGCTTCCCCTGGTAAGTATAGCCCTCGACCAATTCATACATGATCGGCATGAGCATGTCTAACTTGCAATCAGTGGAATGGGCATACCATTGGGCTTGGGCTTAATAATGTTTTAAGGGTGTGTTCGGGCCAAGGCACAATGCCAAGTGGGCCTGAGGCCGTACGCCGTAGAATAGCCCCCCCTTGATTCGTGTCTGGTAACCGGGAACGAATCAAGGACTTACCCTGGCAAACTAGGGATTTCTCGAGAAGCTTAACTGTCAGTCATTAAATGGAGGATAAGATAGTTATTAATTCCCCCTTAAAGTAAGGGTTATGACAGCCTGTCAAATCTAGCCATAATCATGACCTGATGGTTCGTGAACCGAGGCCACGCGTGTGGGAGTTACAAAAAGAAATTCGAAAAGACTTTTCCCGCTCCTTTTCCATTAAACGCCTTCTCCCTATAAATAGTGTCTTCCTACTCTTCATATCATTTTTTACATCCCTACTCTTTCAAATCCTTCACTACCGAGCCTATTCTTCCCGTGGATAGATTCTCCAACCGAGATAAAAAATTCCTAGAGCCCACAGTAAGTTTCTTCGTTCACTCCTTTTCTTTATTCAATTTCTTTTTCTTACTCTAGAATTAAGAATGGGTTTCTCTCATCTTCTTAACACCAAGGCAGCCTTAGCCAACTTTAGGGCAGTTTATGATATCCCTGGTGATGTAGAGGTAACATATTGTCATGAGGGCGATATTGCTCTTCAGCAACGCCCTCAAGTAGTGTTTTTTCCACTAATGGCCATCTTAAAAGGAGAAGTTAGATTTCCCGTAGACCCTTTAATACTTAGGACCCTTAGATTTTATGGTTTATGTTTCGACCAACTCCCCCCCAATTTTTACTGAGTGGTGAGTTGTGTCAGCCGGTTAAACCACTTGTATGGGTTACAGTTAGACCACCATGATATAAACTATATGTATAGCTTGTGTGGTAACATAAGAATGGATTACTACCTAAAAGTTAGGGATGTACGGGTACGGCTATATCATGCCTTCCCGATTCTAATAGAAACTCAGCAGGAGAGTACGCCCGGGTGAGCGGCAATTGGCATGCCAACAAGCTCACCTGCCCGACTTCGCCTCGGGATGTTGGTCGGTACCGTGCACATTTAATTATGTTTTCAATTTAGTGTGGTTTGTTTGTCTTTTTTATCATTTAAGCATGTACTAACCAATTTTTGTTTCGCTTTGACATAGAGGGCAAAAGGATTAGACCGGACATCAAGGTCGTGTACGTGAGAGACTTGAATTTTGTACTTCGGTCAGAGATTTTTCTTAACTTTGACAGGCAACTTCGGGCATCCCATCTTATACTCGACTGCATTCCGATTTATTCAACCTAGCAACCTTTTGGACAAGCTTTGTTGGCAAAGAGTCCACTATTGTCGTATATTGACATACGACATCCAAATTTCCTTCCTCCAAACCTAACAGTAGGCGAAGCTCGAGACCTTGGTCCCCGGTTGGTTAGGGCAGACTCGTTGGTGCTTGTGAGAGACGCCTCGGCTGACTTCATCTTCCAACGTCGCGCTGTTCACAGACCAGTTGAAGAGCCTCGTGCTGAAGTCCAGCCAGTCGATCAAGCAGAGGTCGAGTCGGTAAATTCCTCAGAAGTAAAAGCCGAGCAAGGAGAAGGCGAAATGGTCGTTCAGTGGACAATAACAGTTGAGCGGTTTCTGCCCGATGCCCGTCTTGCGGCAAAGCAGCAGTAGACTCAAGGCAGGAATCAACCCCCTCTAGCTACCCGTACTCGGAAGAGGCAACGCATTGCCGACCAACCCCTTAGAGGATTAGAGGACGCTCCCCCAAGAACTCCCCCGGTTTCTACCTCGGCTGCAGTGGTCATTCGAGAACCAACAGGTGGCACACGCCCAACCATGCAAGTTGGATCCAACGTGGTGTCTTTTTCTTCCTACCCCACCGTGGGTTGGCACACGATCTTTAGGCTTGAGAACAAGCCTCTCCCAGTGACTTCTAGCGTAAGAAGTTGGGCTTAGGGCGAGGGTGCTCGGATTGCCCAGAGTCTTGGACAAGGCCTGCAACTTCCTGAGGACGTGCACTTTTTCTCCGGTGGTAGTGATGGATCCTTAGCTGCTCGGTTGTAATGGCACTCAATCGCGGTAATACATCTTGTCCTCCTTTGCTACACAAATATATGCATATTTTTTTCCCTTTCATATTCATTGATACTATTGTAACAGGCAGCGCAGTTGGCTTACATGATTGAAGACCGGCTGAAGGATGTCGTTGAGGAAGCTGATAGAGAAATAGCCCTAAAGAAGGTCGCTGAGGCCACAGCAATGGACAAGGGTAAGGCTGCGAAGGATGCCGAGGAAAGGACACAAGCGGCTGAGAGGGCTCAGGCACTGGCAAAGCAAAAGTTGATGGAGACAGATGTGAAACTAGGGGGAACAGAGCTCAAGCTAGCTGAAGCAGAGAGTCTAAATTTGGCACAAGCCAATGAAATTGCTGAGCCAAGGGCGGCCCTAGATGCCTACGAGGACAAATGGTACAACGTAGGTTTCACGGATGCCGAGAAGTCTGTGGAACCAATCATCTACCAATCGCGGCGACATGGGTTCGGTGAAGGATGGATGGCAGCTTTACAAGTGATGGGTGTATCTGACGATTCCCCACTGAGGAACCCCGAGCAAATACCCTACTCGGATCCTCCTCCCCCAGTTCAAAATCCTATCGGCGCCAAAGAAGAAGACACTCCCAGTATGAGGGAGCTAGTGCAGGAGATTGATTCCCATGTGGATTTGGTTGACCTTGAAATCACTAGTAACCCAAATGTTGCGCCGAACTTAGTTCCATCACAACTTCCAGAATCTACTACCCAACCTGCCGTGGACACTATTCTAACTCAGTCTGATGACCCTGCCGCTTAAAGAAGAAGAAACCATTTTGCTTTGCTTTTTCTTTTGCCTTTTTTTTATTTATTTTTTTATTTATTTTTTTATCTTACTTGCTTTACTCGGTTTGCCTTTGGTCACCGAGATGTGGTGACAAAACATTTGTTTTACTTTGGTTTTTTTTTTTGCTTTACTTAGTTTGCTTATAGTTACCGGGATGTGGTGAAAAAACATTAGTGTCAGTCATATTTGTGAACAATTCTCATTGCTATTGCTTTTTGTTGGCGTTAAATCATTTCTGCCATATTTTTATTCTATTCATTTATAGATGTCATGTAACCGAGTTAAGGTGTGCACTTGGTCGGTGACCGGGATCGAACCAAACCGGGCTTCCATTCTTAACTAACTTGAGGAAGTAAGGCTTCCACTTGTTTGGTGACTAGGATTGAACCGAGCACAGGTTTCTGTCCTTAGGAAAAAATAGAGATAAGATTTCCACCTGTTTGGTGACTGGGATCGAATCGAGCACAAGTTTCTGTCTTTAGATAAAATATAGATAAGATTTCCACCTATTCGGTGATCGGGATAGAACCAAGCATAGGTTTTCGTCCTTAGGAAAAATAAAGATAAGGTTTCCACCTGTTCGGTGACTGAGATCGAACCGAGCATAGGTTTTTGTCCTTAGGAAAAAATAGAGATAAGGTTTCCACTTCCTCGGTGACCGAGATCGAACCAAGCACAGGTTTCTATCCTTAGGAAAAAAATAGAGATATGGTTTCCACCTGTTCAGTGATAGGGATCGAACCGAGCACATGTTTCTGTCCCTAGGAAAAATAGAGATAATAATGGTAACTTAACTTCTGTATATTACACATATAAGCATTGTTCTTTACACAGCAGTTGTACATAACTTGTAATTTCTCCTAATATTAGTGGTAAAACCTTCTCAAATTTTGAACATTCCATGGCCGAGAAAGTGGTCCCTCATCCATATCTTCTAAGTAATACACCCCAGCACCAGCAATGGTAGTAACCCTGTACGGACCTTCCCAATTTGGAGCCAACTTCCTGGCACCGACATCCCGTGCATTCCCTATCTCCTTCCGCAACACTAAATCTCCGGCACTGAACTCCTTCCTCTTAATATCCTTGTTGTACCAACGAGCAAGCTTCTGCTGTACTCGGCCAGCCTTATGGTTGCTGATTCCTGACATTCCTCTAACGAGTCTAATTGCTTCACCATTAACTCTTCATTCTCGGCAGGGACAAATCTTGAGACCCGGGCACTGCATAAGCTTACTTCAGTTGGAATAACCGCCTCACCTCCGTACGTCAGTGAAAAAGGAGTTTCGCCTGTAGATCTTTTGGGGGTTGTTCGATAGGCCCATAAGACATTTGGTAATTCCTCGGCCCGCATCCCCTTAGTACCTTCTAATCTTTTTTTCAACCTATTCACAATCGCCTTGCTGGTAGCCTCGGCTTGACCATTACTCTGTGGATACGCTACCAGGGATTCTGGTACTCCAAATCTTGTTACTATGTTTCTCCACACAAACTTCTTGACATCTACATCTCGGATATTGGCTAGTGCCTCGGCCTCTGCCCACTTAATGAATAGTCCATGGCTACTAGAATGAATCTTCGATTTCCTGTAGCTCGAGGGAAAGAACCGATAATATCTAGCCCTCACTGTGCAAAGGGCCGCGGGCTACTGATAGTATTCAAACTCCCTGCCGGCTAATGTATCAACGGGGCGTGCTTTTGACACTACTCACACTTCTGGATGTACTCGGCAGCATCCTTATGCATCTGTGGCCACCAAAATCCCTAGGTCATTGCTCGGTGGGCAAATGAGTGTCCTTCAACATGACTACCACAGACCCCCTCATGGAGCTCGGTTAATAGCTCATCAACCTTGCTGGGGTGCAAGAACTGAAGATATGGTCCCCCGAAAGACCTCCGATACAGTCTGTGGTCTGCTGACAACCAATACCGAGCAACTATTCGGCGTACCCTTTCTGCTTCTTTCTCATTGGTTGGCACACGGTCCTCGGCCAAAAAGTCAATGATCGGATCCATCAAGCAAGGTTCAGACACCACAACCATTGAGACATTCACCCTTGCATTAATACTGGGTTCTGCCACCACCTCCACTTTGATCAGCCATGGTACCTCCTTGGTTAGTGATGATGCCAAGGTGGCCAAAGAATCTGCATGTCGGTTTTGCCCCCGAGCAATTTGAATAACCTTTACCTTCTGAAACTAACTCATGGTCTACTTTACTCACCGTAGATGATCAACCATCCAGGGATCTTTGGCTTCAAAGCTACCCTCCACTTGGTTAACAACCAACCGAGAATCCGAATAAACTTCCACTTCCCGTGCGCCTTATTCTAAAACAACTCTCAGTTCGACAAGTAAGGCCTCATACTCAGCCACGTTGTTATAGGCTTTAAAGCACAACCTAAAGGAATGCTCCACCCGTATCCCCTCCGGCGTGATAATAACAATTCCTGCCCCTGCACCCAATGCACTAGACACACCGTCCACAAATACTCTCCACGGCCAGACTTCCACATGGCAAATAGTCTTCACCTCTCTTCTCGGGGAAAATTCTGCAACAAAATCAGCAAGAACTTGACCTTTCACTGAACTTCTGGGTCTATATTGTATATCAAAAGAACCCAACCGGGTCCCCCACTTAGTTATCCTGCCCGTGAAATCAGAAATTTTCAACAAGGATTGTAGGGGATACTCAGTTAACACATAAACGGTGTGGTCTTGAAAATAATGAGGTAACTTCCTCGTGGCATGCACCAACGCTAATACTAACTTTTTTTAGAGGCAAATATCTCATCTCGGCATCAACCAAGGTTTTACTAATGTAATAGACTGGCTGCTGTACACCTTGATCCCTCATCAACACTGCACTTACGGCATGCTTGGATACCGAGAGATACATAAATAGATCCTTACTAGGCTCCGGGGCCAACAACATGGGTGCCCGTGCCAAATACTCCTTTAAGTTCTAGAAGGCTTTTTCACATTCTTTGGTCCACTGGAATCCTCTCCATCTTTTCAGTAGCTGGTAGAATGGACGGCACTAGTCTGCAAACTTAGAAATAAATCGATTCAATGTGGCTAACATGCCGATCAACACTTGAACTTCCTTTGGGTTGCTCGGAGACTTGAGGCGCTCTATAGCTCCAATTTGATCGAGATTCACTTCTATTCCTTGGTGGGTAATCATGTATTCAAGAAACTTGCCAGCCCCCACTCCAAAGGCACACTTGTCAACATTGAGGCGTAATTTGTGCTGCCTAAGTACTACAAATACCTCCATAAGATCATCGATATGCCCCTGCTCCTCTTTAGTTTTCACTACCATATCATCAATGTATACCTCCACCATATGCCCAATCTTCTCTCTAAACACCCTCGTCGTCATCCGTTGATAAGTGGTACCAGCATTCTTCAGGCCAAACGGCATCACGGTGTAATGATAATTAGCATCAGGAGAAATGAATGCTGTCTTTTCCTGATCCTCGGTGGCCAGGGCAATCTGATGGTAACCCTGAAAAGCATCCAGGAAACTCATCCTTGGGTGTCCATACGTTGCATCTACCAACTGATCAATCTTCGGCATAAGGAAAAGGTCTTTTGGAAAAGCTCGGTTTAGATCGGTAAAGTCTACACATACCCTCCATTTTCCGTTCTTCTTTTTCACGACCACAGTATTCGCTAGCCACTCCGGGAAGAAAACCTCCTTTATTGCCTTTACTTCTTTTAACCGCTTCACCTTTTGTTTAATAGTCTCTATGTGCTCTTTAGCCAACCTCCTCGGCTTTTGTTTCTTGGGGGGAAATAACGGATCCACATTAAGTCTGTGAACTATAAACTCCGGATCTACCCCGGGCACCTCGTATGGACTCCAAGCGAATACGTCTACATTTTGTATCAATAACAACAACATTTCTACTTTATCCTTGTCAGACATACCTGCTCCTATTTGGAAACTCCTGTTCTCATCTGGTAATATACTCACATTTATCAATTTCTCAGCATAACTAGTCCCCTTTCCCTCTAGGGGTTCTTGTAATTGCTATAAAGCAACTTTCTCAGCAGCTTCCTTCTGTTTAATCTCTCGGTTAACAGTGGAGCCCAGGCATTGTCTTGCCACTTGCTGGTTTCCCCTCACAGTAGCAATACCATGCTTGGTATGAAATTTGACTTTGACATGCAATGTGGACGGGACTACTCCCATTGCATGAATCCATGGCCTACCTAGAATGGCCAAATATGGAGAAAACAAATTTACCACTATAAATGTCACCATCACTTCTTTACCTTCCATGTTCATTGGGAGCGAAATCTTCCCTTCTGGGACTACCATCCTACCATCAAATCCAACTAGGGGTGTATCATACTTAGATAAATCTTTGTTCTTTAAACCTAGCCCCTTAAACAAGTCAGGATACATCACTTCGGCTCCATTCCCTTGGTCTACTAACACTTTCTTTACTATGAAACCATTTATCTTGGCTGTAACCACCAACGCATAATCATGAGGCTGGGCCGTTCCTTCCAAATCATCATCGTTAAAGGCAATGGGTTCTTGGGTAAACTTCAACTTCTTTTCGGAGGGCTATTTGTCCCGACAATTCTCCACCAGGACCACAGTCAGTAACCCATTTCTTCGGGTCACTAGGGTACCCCTTGAAGCGGCATGGATGACTTCTATCACACCTAATGGGGGCAGAAGGGGATTCCCCTATGGTCGGGTACCTTGTCTGGTCTCTTGATTCCTTGGCTCTATAACAAACTCCTTCAAGTGCCCCGACCTTATTAACTACTCCAAGTGGTCTTTCAACACCTTGCATTGTTCGGTGGTATGCTCTTTGTCCCGATGATAAGTGCAATACAAATTCTGATTTCTTCTCGATGGGTCATCCCCCATCTTGCTCGGCCACCGAAAGTATGACTCATTTTTAATTCGATCCAAAATTCTGTGCATTGGCTCCTTGAACATCACATTGACTTCTCCTGCTTGAGTGCCTAGTTCCTATATCCTTAAGTCCCTCCGAGGTTTAGACTGGAAACCCCCTTGCCGGGATTGATTTGTGATCAGAGCCTTTCCTTTGTTCTGCTATCAATCATCCTCCAACCTCTTGTACTCCTCAATACGCAACATGAGTTGTCTCATATCCTTAGGAGGCCTCATTGTCAATGACTCTCATTATTCAGAATCCTCGGGTAACCCTAACCGAAACGTGCTGGCTGCCACCTTTTCGTTACCCTCACTGATCTCGTTGTACAACTCCCAATATCTACTAGCATAACTCCGAAGAGTTTTCCCGACCCCCATCTTCATAGACAACAACGCATCTACGAGCTGTGGTACATGGCTGCATGTCATAAACCGAACCCCGAACTCTTGAATTAATTCTCCGAAACTATGAATCAAACCCTTCCTTAGCCCGTTAAACCATCTCAGAGCAATAGGCCTGAGACTTAAAGGAAACACCTTACACATCAATGTTTGAAATGACCCTTCTTCTGGACCAGAATGATCTTCTGCTTACTCGTATCTCCGGTCTTCATCCCTCTTATGCCTCATCTCTTGCCAACTAGATCTCCAAGAAGATCATTTAGAGCCACTTTCAACGTAGCTTTTTGATTGTCTCCTAGACATCCTCGCTGCATGAATCTTAGCAGAACTACATCTATGTAGGAGATCCCCACAGACGGCGCCAATTGTACGTGCCCGAACTCCCTTAATGGACTGGATTCGGGATTGGGCTGACAATTGATTTATGTTGTGGGCTATGGATTTCCTACCACAGGTAATTCCTAGCCAAGTTTAGATTATGTATTGTTTTTCCTTGTTAAGACTCCCTTCCCTCTCCCTCTAAGTTACTCTCATTTTTCTGGTGTGCTTTCTCTCTCTTGCTCAGAATGATCAACCCCTTCGCTCTACTCCCTTCTCCTATTTATAGCTTAAGGTTGGTGGGGTACTCATGATTACCTTTTGGTTTCACTCGTGTGGATGGGGCTCGATTTGATTATTCCTGACAAGGAATATGCTTCCTTGGAAATAGTGGCATTGGCATTGGAACTGATTCCAGCCTCCAAAGGTTACTCGGCAGCGATATTCCCCAAGGCAATACCAAGCTGCCGAGGTCACAGGCTGGCCCTGGTAAGTACAGCCCTCGACCAATTCGTACATGATTGGCATGAGCATGTCTAACTTACGATCAATGGAACGGGCATACCATTGGGCTTGGGCTTCATAACGTTTTAGGGGTGTGTTCGAGCCAAGGCCCAAGGCCAAGTGGGTCTAAGGTAGTACGCCATCTAATATATATATATATATATATTACGTAGGTTTTTTTATATTAGGCTCTTCGTTTTCTACAATAAATTAACTCACTTGGAACAAAAAATTTAAAAGTTAAGATTAGATGAGACACATGACGCAAAATTAGACTCTAATTGAATTCTAATTTGAAATTTAATTGGATTTTTCTCTCAATTTTGACTATATACATATATAGACTAGTGTGTAGCCCATAGACGAAGCTAGGGGGTGCCATAGCCCCCCCTATCTTTTGAAATTTTCCATTAATCTTCATTTACATTTGGTACTAAATCTAAAAATTACACAAAAATGTATTCACCAACCCCTTAAGAAAACTTCCTGGCTCTGCCACTGGTGTAGCCCCGTGCATATGCATAGGTACAATTGAAATCAATTACAATTACATAGTTCAAATTATACATTTTTTTAGAAGAAATTCAAATTATACTTAGTATTAGCTTACACTTTTTTAAACTATACATTTCTAAAATATGTAATGGTTTCTCATTATATATATGATTTAGAATTTAATTGGATTTAGACTTTTCGGTTTTTGCATCCGATAATTCACTTGCCACGAAAAATTTTAAAAAAAAAGATGGACATGTGGTGAAAAATTGGATTCCAATTGAAATCCAATTTAGAATCTAATTGGATTTGGATTCTTCAATTTTTACACTCAATAATTCATTTGGCACAAAATTGAAAATCTAATTAGATTTTCTCTAAACTTTGGCTATAAATATATATATATATATTTACATATATTTATATATATTATATTTTGAATGAATACTCTTATGAAAGAGATGTCAAATTACGCACTTAGATAGTTTAGGTGGTAAGTGTATTAAGGTGAAAGATTAGGCCATTAGGGTGTAAAAATTTAATTTGCCCTATATTATAACTTAAATTACATTATTTCTTAAAAGTTGTCACTTGGTTAAAAGAAGTAAATAGTGGGTAATTTTTAGTAAATGTATCTAAATTTGTATGGGTTATCAACATGCATCTATCAAAAATAATCACAATATTTTATTATCATAATAAAAATTAACCCCTTAAAAAAAAGAAAGGCTTTAAAGTTTTGCATCCTTAATGTAACATCAATTATTATTATTATTTTTTTTTCTTTCTTAAAAAAAGTATTTTTTTTTAATGAATAAAAGACTTTATTGATGAAAAGAAATGCTACGCCAAAGGGTCAGCCTCCTTCAAAATGATGTTGTGCTTCTTAACCATATTTTGTTATAATTTGGGAAAATTACAGAAAAATTCTAATAATTTACACCCTATTTCAAATTAGGTCTCATGATGTGCATGAAATATAAAAAACAAAGTACTCTCATATTTGTTAGAAATATAACAGTAAATGAACGAGTTTGATACAAAAAATCCCATCCCAAATAATTAGCAAGAATGAAAATGAATATATGTAAATTTAGAAACAATTTCACAGTGTTATAGAATTACACAAAAAGTGTTGTCCTTAACGGTTGATTTGTGCCATTCAAAGTAAAATTCAATGTGATTAGTTTTCTTAGCTAAACAACCCTCAAGGATTAGACTATAGTGCCAACCTTCGTGATGGACACACTTCCACTCACAATGGTTCAAGAACAACATTCTCATGTGTTACTTTAAAACAAATATAAATTGTAAAAAAAATATGTGGGAGAGAAAGAGAATATAAATTATGTATTTGATAATATAGAGTAATATAAATCTTATTGGAAGTGTGTTGTGACAGGAATTATATAGGCTACTAATGATACTAATATAGAATACAAGTATTACTAATAACTAGTATACTTTTAACACACATGTCAAATTTTATGCCAATTAGATGTTATTTATTATATGATTCATGAACTTATTTTTTATGCATAATTTTAGACTACAAAAACTTACAATTTAAACAATTGATTGATAAAATAACTATTAATCTTTGTTTTTTTTGGATTTTTTTGTAAGCATGAAGGATATAAGAAAATGTAAAGTTGTGAGTGCGAGTGCGAGTGCGGGTGCGGCAGGATGCGGCAATTAAATCATTAAAAAATATTTTAAAATATTCTTATTTATATTTTCTATATATTTCAAAGGCAAAAAAATATTTTTATTCTGGGAAAGCATGGAAACAACATCCTTTGAAAGCATGCAAAACAACATTCTGGGAAAGCATGCAAACAACAAATGATAACAAATATATTTCACTGCTGGGAAAGCATGCAAACAACATCCTTTTCTATATATTTTCTATATGTTATCCTTTTCATTTCAAATATATTTTCAAAGGCAAGAAACACAAAACAAAACACAAAACACAAAACAAAACACAAAAGAAGCAACAAATATTCAGAATAAAATTGAGGAAGGACAGATTTAGGATGTTTGAGCCTCATTCAAAGCCAATTTTGGCTGTTTTGGCATGATTCAAGGCCGATTTTGGCTGTTTCGGTCAGTTTTGGCCGCCGGCCAATATGATCCGATTCGGGCGATACAACTTGATTTTGGCCGAATCTGCCCGGTTTGGCGCGAATCCGTAAAAAAAAAATTAATTAATTAAAAAAAAAAAAAAAAAAAACTCAGACGCGGCACCGAAACGCGGGCAGCCGCGTCAGTGGCCGCACCCTGCATCAAACTCCGGTGCAGCACCCTCCTAGCTGCGTCAGTGCTTCCTAGGATTGATGTACAAGTGCTGAAATAGAGGAATTACAAAACTTGTAGAATTTGATTTTCTATGAGTGTTTCCCTAACTTCAACAAAAATGAATAGAGAGAAAAAGGGGCTAGGAATTGAAATCCCTAAATTGATAGAAAAACCTAATTAAAAACAAAATCCTTAAATTGACAGAAAAACCATTATGCGTCTAGGCTATCAAATCCTTATGGGGAGGAGTCAAAATCATGGGCAAACTAATAGCTTGAATTTTACTTGGCTTCTGGAATTTCATCTCAATATATAAACCCTTTAGCAGCTCTTTTGATAGATTCAAGTCCTCGAAAGTACTCGCCGATGTATATGGGGTATCATTCACTGTAACCTACATCAAATTAACCCCCTAATATATCAAAACCCAAAATTGAAAACTGAACAAAACATATCTATTAGACTCAACTATAAATGGCTTTTGAGTGGAGTTGTGGTGTTCCTTTGTGTTAGAACCCCTTTCCCTCTCCCTTGTGTGTGTGTGTGTTTGTTTCTCCAAAAAAAAAAAAAAAAACTATACATGTATGTTTCTGCATTCATGTTCCAAGTAACATAATAATAGGAATTAAAACTATAGAACACTATATCTCTTACCACATTGTATAAGCATCAAAACAAAAATTAATATCAATGATAAAGATTCAAAACCCTAATTAGGATCTCAAACTATAATCAAAATCAGTACTTTATTATATTTTAACCAAAAGTAGCAGCAAAGGTATTGAGTTGATCGAAACCCTAATTAGGATCAGGCAAATAAAGAAATTCAAATCTTGGTGATGTGAGAGATTGATGGTACCGCAGTGATGTGAGCGTCTTGGGGTTCATCGAGGTACTTGTTGACGGTGCTTTTGGTGTCGTCGATGGTCAAGGCCTTGACATTGAGTTTCGTGGCGACTTTGTCTTACTGTGAAGTTGACAAAGTAGCCGTGTCCTCCAAAGGCTCGTCGTCTTCTTCGTCACCCCAACTTTTGTCTTCGTCTTTGGAATAGGGATTTCTTGTGGTGGCGGCGACGGAGCAGCAGCAGCAGCAGTCGTGGTGTTTTCCTGAGGCAGTGGCGGTGGTGTTGTCAATGGTGTCAGCCATTGTGTGTGAGAGAGAGTGATCGAGAAAAAAAAACTTAAAGGTTGCTTTTAAAATAGATTATTCATAGACGGAGAGTATATATATTTAATAAAAAGAAAAAAAAAATCAGATTGAAAAAAATGCTGACGTGGAAAATTGTGGAGCAAGCAGAAGCTTCGGTTTTATATATATATATAGATAATTACTAATTTATTATAAACTTGACATATGTCTGGTATATATAATTGTAAATTATGTTTTCTAAATGTGAATAGTCACACAAATCTAGCTTATAATTACTATTGTATTAAATTCCATAATAGTGACAGGTTTTTCAAAAGGAATTTAAAAAGAAATAGTAAACATTCAAACACTTATTAATTTGGTCTATTAAGAAGGCTCAATATTTTATTGGCGAAAATACACTTTAGTCTTTACATTTTGGGTCAATTCTTATTTTGGCCTCTAAATTGATTTCGCGCCTATCTCGGTCCCTGAAATCAGAAAATTGTTTCAGTTTTGGTGTCTGCCGTTAGCCCACTAACAGAAAAGTCCTACATGGCAAATGAAGTGTCCTGCTTACTGACATGATGCTAACATGGACTTTAAAATATTATGAAAAAAAGTTATTTGGAATTTTTAAATGTCATGTTAGTATTTAAATAAAAAAATTAAAACAAAAAAATAATTTTAATTTTAATTAAAAAATAAAAAACAAAAAAAAATAATTGAATGTTCACTTCATTAAAGCTAGTGACCATTTAAGTCCATTGAAAATAAGAATTAATTTACTAAGAATATGAATCAAATTTTGGGGAATAACCCAAAGAACATGATTTTTTTTTCAAAAAAAAAAAAAAGATTGGAATAAAAAAATATCATTTTAATTAAAAGAAAGTAAAATTTATTTATTTATTTATTTTTAATTAAAATTAAAAATTAGGAATTAAAATTTTTTTGTTTAAATTTTGTTTATATTTAAATACTGGCGTGGCATTTAAAATGTCAAATAACATTTTTTTAATAATATTTTAATGTCCACGTTAGCGTCATGTCAGCAAGTAGGACACTTCGTTTGCTGCGTAAGTCTTTTCTATTAGTGAGTTGACGGCAGGGACTAAAACAGAAATGATTTTCTAATTTCAGAGATTGAGGTAGGCGTAAAATCAATTTAGGGACCAAAATGAGAATTGACCTAACATGTAGGGACCAAAAGTATATTTTTGCCTATTCTATAATTACATCAATATAGTGCTCAATGGTTGGACTTCATGCTCAATTATGGTTTATGGACTCATTCGTGTGCACATTTCTACTATATAGCATTGGAAGAGCATTCACATCAAAGGTGCTAAAAGTTTTAGCTTTTAGTATCTCAAAAATCTATTTTATCTATTTTAACACTTTAATTTTCAATACACACTACATCAAATCTTCTATTTTTACATTCAACACATTAAAATAATATAAACAACCCATTAAAAATAATATATAAAAAAACCACCACTAAAACTCAGAGCAACTAGCCACCCATAACTAGTCACCGCCACTACTACTGCTGTAGCAACCACAACCTACCAGAAAGAAAAAAAAAAAAAAAAAAAAAAAAAAAAAAACCAAAATGACCGTCACAAGCATAAGCATAACCACAACCACAACCATCATCGTCTTCAACAACCCACTGTAAACCCATTAGAAACCACCGCCACAACCACCACATAACCACTAGCGGCGGTGACAAAACCCAATCTAGCCACCACGAGTGATGACCGCCATCACACCTAAACACAGAGAACTTTAATGGAGCCATGGAGAAGAGATGGCCTTGAAGATTTGGGTTGGATTCGAATTCAAATGGAGTAGAAAGGCATGGGTGAGTGAGAGAAGGGGAGGGGCTGATGGCCTTGAAACTTTTGATTGGATTTGGCTTTAGATGGAGAAGAAATGTATGGGTGAGAGGGTTGGAGAGAGGAAGAAAGAGAGAGAACAGGTGAGAAAGAGAGAAAAAAGAGAGAGAAGAGAGAAACCGGTGGAAGAGAGAAGAAAATGAGAAAGAAGAGAGAGAAAAGAGAGTCCGGTTAAATAAAGAGAGAGAAGATATTTTAAATGAAGTGTTGTTGACACCCCATTTTGCAACCTGCATTTAACCTCACGTGGAGGGTAAAAGGGTAATTTCGCATTGGAAATATGCATCTTGATTCTAGCCATTAGATCCTTAATCTCATTTCATCAAAATGATCTTGATGTCGTAACGATCAAATCGACTGGTCATAAGCCCTAATCGGACCACCAGATTGAAAGTTATCATCAAATCAAGTTTTAATGGCTGAGATGCACTATCACAAATTGAGTCCAACTATATGTGATTATGAACAATTGATTTCAATTGGTTATAAGTGTAATCAATTTGAGATCAATGATGTGTCATAATTTGATTGGTTAGGACTACATTTTATGGTGAGGTTGCATACACTTAATTAATTAGATAGTTAAACATTAATTACTCAATGAGTAATTTGTGCAATTATCTTTTAATTAGAGTAAATTTGGAACCATTTAAGTCTGAAATGAGAGTGATTGGAGCCATTTAATGTTAATTGGGAGCTAATTTGGGACTTATTAATGTTAATTGTGCTGAAACCATTTTCTAACAAATGACCTCTTCTCACTATTCCATCAATATCTTTCAGAATATTTTGAATCTGTGAATGAGGTTAATTTTCCCAGAAACTAGACATCCGGGGCTTCAATTTGAGCACAAGAATGAGACAATTCCGATCAGAATTGAGTCAGATATGATTTTTCGAAATTGGCTCTACAGGCTGTTACAGCAGCTACGGGAAAACCGAACTTTGCTTGCTCCTCACTCTTATCAATCTCCACATTTAATGCACCAAATTTCCCCAAATGCTAAAATGAGGTCTAGGTTCATGATTCTTTGTCAACCCTCATTAAATGACCTTCCATTCATATTTCCTCCACCACTACTATATAAACCCCTCCTCTCCTTCATTTCAAGACACAAAAAAAAAACCCCCTCTCTTCCCCTCTCTTGAGTTCTAGTGAAGTTGAGTAGTCTTGTCATATCTTGGTCTTCCTGAGACTCAAGATATTGAGTGAGACTCACTCTTCCTCTCCTAACTCTTCTTTTCCTCCACTCTTAGGACCTCTACCAAGAGTTTCCTCCTCCACCATATGGATCTTGCATGAAGGTATAATCCTTTTCCCTAACTTGGTTTTTGTGTTGCCATGATGTAAATTTAAGATTAAAGCATGATAGTAATTATTTAAATTCCCTTGAATATGTTTGAATGTTCTTAATTGTTCTTATGTGTTCTTCACATGTTCTTGGTTGTTCATCACATGTTCATGCATATCACTAGTTTTAATCTTAAATCCACATCAAAAATATGAAAAACATGTTTGTTTAATAATTCTTTTCAAATCCTTGAATCTAGGTTATCACCATCCACACACATTCACTAGAATTTATTTTTCAATCCAAATGCAATGCTTAATAAATTGAATTAGGGTTTATCACATGCACACACATTAAATTCAACATGTAAATTGATTGACATATTGGATGATATGATATGAATGTTGGCCACCACAGTCTAGAATACCGGTTTCACCGGGCAAGGTAGGTGCCTAACACCTTTCCATCTTGTAACATAGCCTCCGAACTTAGATTAAGGGTTGATAGACCAATGTTTATCCTTGTAATTTTCAATTTTTAGATTGTAACTAGGAAATAAAGCCATGTACTTTATCTTAGATTGTATCTAGGACCAAAGCCATGTAATTTTCCTATGATCAATGTAAATTCAATTTCAAATTAATAAAATGAGGAATTTTTTTCAATTATGGTTTTCTTATTTTTCCAATGATTAAATAAGTGGCGACTCCATTGTAAAACCCTTAATTTAAAGGGGAAAATATAACTAGTCGAACTTCCATTTTGAGAGGCAACAACACGACTCCACCCATTCACGTGGGTTTGGCCCAACACCATAAAAAATGGAGCCGGGGGCGCGGTCTCTCACAAGTGTATTATAAAATTATTATCTAATCTAATACTATATATAAAAACAGAAGCCTTTTAGGAAAAGTACCTATTTAAAATTTAGACACGTTTAAGTTAAAAATCGATAAATTACATTGTTTGATAAAGCTACAACATCTTTTAAAAGCGATAAACTATAATGTTTCGCTACGTTGAAACACTGTTTGGAACCCTCTGGGTATAAAAGGAAATTAACTGCTTAAAAAAACAAAAAAAACAAACAAACAAAGATTGCTACGCGGAGAAAGGAGAGAGAGATCGAGAGAAAAGAGACTAAAATAGAGAGACAAGAGATAGAGAGAAGGGCACCATCCAGATCTTCTGCCATCATCGTAAGGGCGCCACCCAGATCTTCTGCCATCACCGTAAGCCTCCTTTCACTACCTGACTATCGGAATCGCTACTGGTAAAGTTCTGTTTTAAATTTAAAAATTTAGGGTTTTTGGTTTTTATTTGGAGAATCAATTGGGTGTTAATTATGATTTAGATTGGTATTTTGGGTCAGATTTGGTTTTGTTTAATATATTGGTATTTTGGGTCAGAAATAGAGAGAGGCGATGAAACAGAGAGAGGTCAAGAAAGAGAGAGGCGATGAAATAGAGAGAGGATGAGGCCTGGTACACGGAGAAAGAAACAGAGAAAGAGGCAGAACGGTAAACACTGCATCGATTAGGCTCCGTACATTGTTTTTTTTTTTTCCATTTTTTAGATTTGGGTATGAAATGTTACTTTTGATTGATTTTTTTGTTGGATAGGTTTAGATTTGATTCATTTTTGTTTTGGGTTTTTGGATTCTCTGTCAAAACGTTTTTTTTTTTTTTTTTTTTTCTCAATTTTAAATATGATTTAGTCTTTTAAAATACTTGATTTTGGTTTAGGGTTACGTTTTTGGTCCAACACCACCCATCTCCGGCTCCATTCAGCCACAACCTCAACATACGCGCAACAATTTGCCTCTCCCTCTTTTATTTTCTTCTCACAAAACCTAAACCCAATGCATCAAACTTCTAATCCACTTCTTCCTCCAGCAACGTCTCCATCTGCTCCTCCTTCTCCTTACCTCTCTGGACGGCGTCTGCTCACCAAGTTGAGTTTTTCATTAGTTTTGAGTGAACTTCTGGCTTTATGGGTTTAGTATTTAATTGGGTTTTATGAGTTTTGTGTGTTTGTAGTGGAAATTTGAGGTTTTTGATTCATAGATTTACTGAGATTTATAGTGAATTATTTAATAGTTTGATTAGCTTAATTTTTACTTTAAATAACTGAAAAATTATGCTTTATCACCTTAAATAACCCCTAAATCCTAGATCTCTTTGGATGGAGAAAGAAGGTTCAGTGAGGACTTGGGGATTTTTACATACTAATATTGCCAATGACCAAATTTTCTCGAATTTGTCCTCCAAATATTGCTCTAATGCATGCCTTACAAGGTTCTCATAGCATAAAAGTATTTAGTATATATTCTATCTTTCTATACATTGATCTGTTGGTATGGTTGTCACTCATGCACAACCCGTGGTTGAAGTTATAAGCATGGAGAATGGTGTTGTGTGCTATAGTGTTGAGTTTTATTGTGATGATGATGTGAAATATTGATCTCCAATCTCACCCGTTATAGTCTTAATGTCCTGTGTTTTATTTTTTTCCACTTTACAGTGGACCTCTGAGGGCTTACATTGAAGGTTTGCATTTATTTTCATCTTTTCTCATCAGGTCCTTTTCTGTTATTGTGTGTGTGTGGACCGTGCTTGTGTGCAAATTTGAGTAATAAAATTGCTCAACATAATTTCATCGTGTGGTTATCTTAGTTTTAAAATATAGTCAACAAGTTGCAAGTTACAGGAAATTAGAAATATTTCTAATTGGTCCAGTATTTCTACAAAGTGAAAATTCGTATCTTATTCTAAGTTGCATGTTTAAGAGTGATTTGGGAGGGCAAAGAGTATTTGATCTCAATCAGTTCTGATAGTGTTTGTTTTGTTTGTGAAGTTAATCTAGGTATATTAGATCGTGCTCCACTTATTTATTTGGGTGAGTTGAAGCATCCTTTCCAAGTTTGACTAAATGGTTGGCTGTCTCTGCAAAAGGTGGGTTGATTCCATTGAGTGCTTTTATTTTTCTATTGCATTTCAGTGACATTCAATTACAAACTTTTAAATTGATTTGCACTTATAGTTGATTTGCATTTGACTTTTTAAATTGATTTGCATTGCATTTAGGTGGTTTGAATTAGAATTCAATTAACATTTTATATATAAAGCTGTATTTATATGAAAACCATTTTACTAAATTTAGGTTGTATTCTAATTTAGAATTCAGATAGTTCAAATGTACATTTAAAAAAAAAAATTGTTCTTCTTAAGTGTTGTTATACAGTATATTTATATATTGGTTGCTGCATCATTATGTCATAGAAGTCTTTCCAATTGAATTTTTGGCAGCCACATCTATTTCCCTAATTTTGAATATCACATGATAACATGTATAAGCTGCAATATCTATAATGTGTGAATGGTGATTGAAGTCTGCAAGGTTTTTTATAGTTATTACAAAGTTAACAAAAAAACTTAGAAAAATTGCTAACATTTGCTTAGAAGTTGTGCAAACATGATTTTTTTGCAAAACTATAATATGAAAATTGGTTCAATTTGGTTTCTATTTAGAGGCTATGCAGATTTATTTAAATTTTTTTAGTACTAGGTTGTTGCCTGCTATAATAATTTGATGTTAAGCAAGACTTTGTTGATGGTGGTTATGTAAGAAGGATTTGGTTCTAGGAAGACTGAAGCCAAAAATATGTTAAAGTGTGGTAGGGGTGACATCTTATAGTATAATCAATGGTGTGGATTGTGGAGTAATTGCATATTTATTTGGAGGGTGTTTGCTTTTGTGGCTAAATGTCAATTGGATGAGATTATGCAGGAGGCAACATAGCAAGGCTTCTATTGGATTATTTTCTCAATTAGCAATAAAGGTGGAGGGATATATTTACAAGTACGAGGCTTTCTGCCTTGGCAGAGTCAAAGACAATTAATGACCAAGCACTTTGGGTAGAAACACGGACAGGTATTTTGACTCTTTTCTATCGCAAATGAGAACTGAGCAATTCAACAATTATGCCTTATTTCTTATTTGCTGGGTGGGTGGGTCCTTTACAATGCGCTAAATGTGATAGGTTAATTATTTTTATAAGCTGATGGTCCTAAATATTTTATTTGCTTAAACTCACATTCATTTATTTATTTAAAGATAAACACTGTTTTCTCTTAGGTATGATAGCTCATAAAAGCGTAAATATTCTTTGATAGGAAATGTTGGATGGTTTTGAAGATATTACATTTTTATATACAAAATAGAAGAGCATAGTGGATAATTCCCTTTGTTTAAAATCATTTCAACTTTACGAAAGTAATAAAAATGGTGGTTGCTCATTTCAAATGTTCCTTCAAGTGGACTCTCTAAGAAGGGAAGTACACATATGAAGTGATTTGAAGAGGCTAATGTTTAAACTTTTTAAGGGATATTGGATACTATATGTTTAAATATACTCCTTTATTTAGGTTTGAATGCATGCAATGAAAGAATGAGAACTAAGTTTATGTTGAATGTAAAGTTTATTAATACGTAAAAAAAGCCCACTTAAAAAACAACCACGTATATAGTTTAATCTTTAAAATACTGTACGGTGCGTTTGGAAGACTCACTTTCATCAAACGTATATCTATAAAAACACCAAGCCGCTTATCCAAAAGAAAAAAAAAAAAAGCAAACCCTAAAACGCTCTAACTTCCGTTTCTCCTCTTTCGGATACGCTCTCCTTTCGCTTCCTTTTGATTTTCTTAACACTGATGCATACGATACAAAAATAGAGGAGGAGGAAAAAATAAACCTTGCAATACAGAGATGAGAAGAAGACAGACGTTGAGAGAACTACTACCGGTAAATTTTTCTTTTTTTCATTCTTTCTTAGATCTGGGTATGGGTATGAAATATGAATTAGTTTTGAGAAATTTGGTTGGATTGATTTTATTTAGGTATTTGGGTTACATTAGGTTTTGATTTGATTTTTTGAAATTTGGGGTTATATATGATTTAGGTTTGGAGAGGGCAAAAATAGAGAAATAAGAGAGAACAAGAGTTCGTTATTCAGAAAGAGCAGAAACCTTTATCGGTAATTTTTTTTTTTTAAATATTGCTTAAAACGTTTGAGTTGATTTAGTCTTAGGTTTGGGTATTTAATTGAATTGATTTTGATTCAAAATCTGTCTTCCTTTTGTACTTTTTCCCCTTAAACTACTTTCTTAGATACCATTTAGAGGATAGAAAAACAGACTTCTCCTTTCATTAGAGAGCGAGAGGGAGATTGAAGAAGTTTGATTTTGATTGTCAATTTGTCATATACTTACTGCTACAATTATTGTTTCTTCATGTCTTATTGTTATTTCCTTTTATGCATGTTTTGATCTCATGTTGGGTTAAAATTATAGGAAAAATTAATTGTGTTAAGTTCTTAAAATTTTCTAATTCATATGACTAATTTTTAACAATGTTCTATTTAGTTTTTATCTATTTTAAATTAGTTCTAGGACATATTTTGTTTGATGTTTTTGAAATGATTTCAAACTGCAGAGTGAATATTTGTGGTGTAAATTCGAAATTATTTTCTAGGATGTTTAAACTCGTGATTTTGTTTTTGAAAAATTTTCTCCTCAAACTAATTTTCGAATAGAATAATAACGGAAAACATCATCTTTTAAAATAGTATTTCTCACAATCAAAAATCTGGGTAAAGCCTTTTTGGCCTTTTGACACTTTAGTAAATAGTAGTTAATCTAGGTGAAATATATTAATTGGTTATAATATTATTTACTTGAATGGTTTCAGATAAATGCCTTCACATATTTATATGTTTAATATTCAATTGCTAAAGAAAATCATATAATAACATTATTGCAGTAGAATATGCTATTACTTTACAATTTGATTCAAAATTTAGTAATGAAAAGTGAAAAAAGAAAGCATTAATAGATATTGATGAAAGATCGTTAAAAAAAACTTTTAATGTGATTCAGTTAGCAAAGAATTTTTTTTTCATAGGGCTTTTAAAAAAAGAAAATTTCATGCCCTGTCATGGTTATTTCTATTATGAATATTTATATGAAGAAGAAGAGCATCAACTTTACTAAAATGTTATAGTACTGTTACGAATTACTAAATTATATGCATATAAAAATGCACTTAGTAGTTTGCTATTGCAGAAACAAATTACATTGTCTTTTTTCAGTTTATGTAATGTCTTTAACTTCTCATTCCCAACTATTTAAAGCTACAAAGGGCTCTCTCACTGATAAGACCATTTATTATACTTCAACATGAGTTACTGAACTAATTTGAAAGGTCAGAATTGCTTCATTTATCTTATGTTGCATTTATTTTTAAATGAATTTCTATTTCATTTGTTACTGCCTGATTACTGAACAAATAAACAGAGAATAGAGTCACTATTTGGCTGTCTTCACACTAACGTCAAGCCTCTTGCCACTATCATGCCAGAACCACTACCAATAATTTTTTCTCTTCGCTTTTAAGTTTGACCATTAAATAAGATCAGAATTTGATATTTGTTTGGGTAGTTTCGATTTAGATCTTTAAGTTATGTTTTTCTCTTAGCTTTTTAGTTTGTGCATTAAATATGATCAAGTTTTTTTATATTTGTTTGGATTGGTTTTAGTTTAGGTCTTTAGGTTATATTTGGTTTTGATTAAGGTATTTGAGTAAAAGTGATTTTAGTGAGTTATTTGTGTTAATTTTTTCGTATTTATCTATCTATGGTGGTTGGGTTAAAACATAGGAGCGGATTTAAAGAACTTAAGTGAGTCTTAGTCTCTTTTGGGCACTTTGAATATTGAAATAGAGCAGGAGATTATTCTAGACAAAGTTATAAGCAATACAAATCAAGTGGGAATGAAAAAGTAAATTAGGAATTTTCCCTTAATATATATAAGTAGTAATGTGAATCTCTGTGGAGGGAAGGCTTTTCAATTTTTTAATTTTTTAATTCTGTTGAAGAATGAAAGAATAGGATGATAAATTCAAAGAATGGGTATGGCCCGTATGGGTCATATTCAGTGAAATTTCTTTTAGAATCATTTGGGCATTATTTATGATTTAGATTCGGGTATTTTGGTTGATTGGTTATGATTTAGGTTTTTTGGTTAGGAATGGTTTTGTTTAATTAGTTTAAATAGATGGATTAGATTTAGTTTTGATTAAGGGATTTTGGTCAGAAGTTTTGTTTAGGTTAGCTGGCTTGGCATAAATTGGTTTTAGGTATCTAGAACTGATTTTGCATATTTGGGCCGCTTTGATTTTGAATTTGCCTTCTCATTCAAAGTAAGATGAAGATTTGCTTCGTCACTCAAAAGGCAAATCCTTAAAAATCAAAACCACACCAAAGTTTTATTTTAAAATTTTATTTTTTTGGGTCTGCTGTTTCTGAAAGGTCCCTTTTTAAAATCCCTTTTGGCTTGAGTATTTTGGCCGGATTGGCTTTAATTCAGGTTTGATTTTAGATTTGGGTTTATATACTAAGGTATTTGGTTTAGAATTGGTTTGGTTTTGCATATTTGTGTTAGATTTGGTGTCTTTTTGAGTATTTGGGTAATCAAGGTTCGTTTTTCTAGAATAGGTGATTGTTAAGGAGGCTTACATGCAGATAATTCACTGTAAAATCTACAAATTTTGTTTTCAAAGCTATGTAATTGTTACTATTGTTTGTTTTAAAGCTTTCTCATGATTTTTTTGTTTTGTTAAGGGTAACTGGAAATCTCTCATATGTCATCTTGATCTCTTAAGGGGTTATATAGGATGCCAATAGAATAAATTAATTGCTTTATGGCAGATGCTACATATAGATCTTAAATATGTACAATTTCCCATGTCATCTTCAATTTGCTTATGTTATATGTAATTCCTTTACACACATTCTCTGTTGTAAAAAATTATTTTCGTCGTTTAATATTGAATTAGATCTGTTATAGAGAAGAAACTCTACTCTTAAAATTTGATTGAAAATATGAAGTATTTTAATAGTAAACTTAAGTCTAACCTCCGTAATACATATATAAATTCCATATAAACATTTCTAAGCCTTAACACACTAGAAATTTGGACATGGTAATAGTTTCCTAACCACAGTGGGAAGGTTGAGATGTATACTCTCTTCAGTCTGTCGCTTAGTTCCATGCTTTGCCTTCTCAACCCTCTTTTTTGTTTTAAAGAAAGATTAGATAGATGTTAGCAGATTGAGCACAAGATTCTTTCTTCAATATCTCTACTTAATTTTGGTAGAATTACTTTAGCCACTTATAGTAAAGAATTAAGAAATCATTTTTGTAACTGAACTTGCATTTGAATAGAAACTAAAAGTGCTCATATATAATTTCTCAGCAAAATCTCAAAATTAGCATTTTCTTTGTCCATTAACATACAGCTAATGATTTGGTTTATAAACAATATGTTTTGTGTAGTTTTTTGGTTGGTATGTATGTTATGCATTAAAAAAATGCATATAAGTTTAGACTTCAATAGGAATTTTTTTTTAGTTAGTATGGTTTAGTAGGAGTTGTGAAATTGAATTAACCATCTATTGAATGGATAGAGGATGGAGAATATGTGTCTAAAATTAATGAGGTTGAGAAAATTTATGTCCTCAAGTAGCTTAAACCAAACATAGATTATGATCAAACTTTGTGGTTTATATGCATTTATGATTTTTTTAAAAAAAATAGTTTCTTATCAAGCTTCCAAGATACATTTACTTTGTGCAGTATATAAATGTTGGGGTTGAATGAAATCTACAAAGGTCTATATTTATTCTTCACAATAGGGACTTGATAGGCGGAAAATAAAAAGGGGAAACGATATTTGACCGATTGGAAGGGAGCAGGAACAAAAAGACCAACTGAGATATGAAATGAGCATTGAGCGCATAACCACACAAAAAGCAATGTAGAGGCACATTGGAATTCAAAAGAAAAAAAAGTTGGCTGATGCTGAATCAGCATCTTCAAATGCACTTGGTTGGATTGTTTTAGATTTAGATATTTGAGTTAGATTTGGTTTTAATGGGTTTAAAATAAATTTTGTTTTGAGTATTTGTATTAGATCTGGGTTAAATTAGTTTTTGGTATCTGCCTATGGTGTTTGTAATTAGATTTGTAAATGGAGATATGTGTTGGGTGTTTAGTATGTGGTAAAAGTGTATTTAAATATTTCTAATAAATGTAAATAAAGAGATTCCTACACATAGTGCGGGTTAAAAAGCTAGTTTTTATAATATTTGAGCTACATGGGGCTGTGATAGATATCCGTCCATTGTAGCTTAGTTGCTAAAAGTTTTAACTATGACACCTTTGTTGTAGTGTGCTTTTTTTAAATGAAATGCTAAAAATAGCATTTTAGCTTTTGAGAGCTTTAACGTGAATGCTCTAACTGGCCAAAGAATGCTAAAAAGTTGTAGAAGCAATTTAAGGAAAAATATTGCATATTTATGGATATATGTATTTAACCTATTTAACGTGATTGTCAATATAGTGCTATATACGGAGATAATGATGCATTAGTTTTAAGTTAAAACATGTATTTATTATTATATTTTTTTTTGTTGAGAAACATGTATTTATTATTGACACATAGCAAATAAGTAGTCAATATAGTTGATACATGTACTAATTAGTGTTTGCCATGTGGCATTGTTTGTCCAAGTCACCATGTCACGCCCCAAACCCAAATGGGTTTAAAGTATGAAAAGCTGAGCCTTTAAGAGATATAGTAGGGATTTTTATTTTTTATTTTTTATAACATAAATAAATATATTGATCTCTCCACAATATAAGTTAGAACTTTATGAGACACTTACAAATAATAAAACTGCAAATCATATGTCTCCAAATATACATGAAAATCCAAAGCCCTAAATAAATAAACAAAAAGTCATGATCCTCTCTAAGATACATAACCTCAGCAGAAAATTTAGGCCTATCATGCCCAAGGCTGACAAACCTCAAAAGCCCAACTTCTAGTAGAACTAGTTGCAGACCCACGCAATGCGTGGGAATATAAAACTATTCTGTAAGATGATATAATGTATGATTTATTTTCTAAAACGTACTGGAGATATTATTTCTAAAATTATTTTTCATCTCTCCATCTCTACAAATATATCATTCTATTATTTTGAGTTTTTTTTTTTTTTGAAAAACTTAGGTGCATTTGATTGATATTATTCCATTATTTTTTTCGTGATAAAAAATAGAAATACTATTATTTTTCAAGTAATCTATATTATTCAAATTTTTGTATGGTGTGTTATGGTTTATTTTTTTAATAACTAAAAATTTTAAGTTCCAAAATTAATTATTTGAATTTCTCATTCTCTTAAGAAAATTATTATGATATACAAACCTCATCACGAATTTACAATTGGTATTACTCAAATAATTTATAGACACATTCAAATATATAATCATGTAGATTGTATTTTGATATAAACTCAAATTTTCACTTCTAAAAAAATCTAAAAATTAACTCAAACCAAAACTATAAGAAGGATAGAGAGTACATGTGATAAATAACTCAAAAAACACACCACCAAAGTGTATCATCCAAAAGTAGGGACAAAAAAAAAAACAAAAAAATTCGTCAATCTAAAGTAAAGTTGCAAGAAATAATTAAAGAGAGAGAGAGAGAGAAAGAATAATCACCTATTTTTTGGAAGAGAATGTAAGATAAATAACAAAATTATATATAAACAAATGAGTAGAAGAACATTCAAAATAAAATGTATAGTTGTAAATATCAAATTATTTAAGTCATGTTATGTAATAGAATAACATTAAATCATTTTGTAATTTCATAGGATAACATATAACAAACAAAGAAAATATAAAAAAATAAAAAATTAGAATATAACCAAATCATATCAACCTAAAGTGAGTTAAACATAAAAATTCATCAATCTAAATTAGAAATTCACCAAAAGAAAGAATATATATATATATATAGAGAGAGAGAGAGAGAGAGAGAGAGAGAGAGAGAGAGTATTCACCTTTTTGTGTGAGAAAAATATGGATTGAATGGAAGAGAAAATAACATATTTTTATGTAAAAAAAATGGGGAGAAGAAGAGTCAAAATAAAAGGAAGATGAAGGGATGGAGAAATTGTAATGTTAAGGTATAGAATAGTGGGGAGATAAAAAGGTAAAAGTAAGTAAATGTTCTAGAAGGTGTAATTGTAAAGTAGGAAATTAATAAGGATAAAAATAATTAAATAGGTGAGAGAAAATATTGAAAATAGGTTGCTGATGTGGCTCAACAGAAGTGCAGCAGCATTAAACGCTACGATTTAGCTTTTAGATATATATAGATTAGCTATTGCCTCAAATAATTTCATAAGTTGAGTCACCAACAATTTATAGCACAAATATCCACTTAGCATAGTACTCCAATCACCACCAATAAACTAAGCTCCATGCTTGACGTATAGCTAATTTATCTGTAAAACTGTTGGAGAGTGGAATGAGCTAAAACCTAGTAAGTAGCATAATTAATGGGGATGGGGGAAATGCAAGTCTCATGATAATGAGCATTTTAGAAAACATTTTATACTTTGGGAATTTCAATTTGATTTCTGAAAAATCTATTTTAGTAATGGCATGACAAGAACATTTGAAACAACATAGCACAAAGCTTCTTTGAAATATCTCAACATGAAACTACATAAGTTATATTTCTCATAATATCTCAACATGAAAGTACATACTATAAATTGTGAGCAATAATAACACTATTCCAAAACCAAAAATCCAACCTAAGGCCATATGACAATCGCCGACACAAAGCCGAAACTCAATTGCCGACACAAAGCTGGAACTCATCACTGTCACAAAGACGGAACTCAATAACCATCACAAAAACGGGTGCTAAGATACCAATGTCATACAGACTATAGTATCTAGCTAAGTAATCACCGGGTAATCACATGTCACGACACAAGGGTAAAACATAAAGAGCTCACAGATTACATTAATTCAAAACACAGTTCATTTCCAAGTAGTTTCACAAAACCTTTAATATCTGAAGATATTCACAAGGTTCTCAAAGCTTTCAAACTCATTCCTTGTCCAAAATATTTTGTATCATCTTTCCCAATTATCAAAGCACCTTTAAACTTTGCAAATAATGCAATAAATCAGTAAAACTCATTCTTAAGAATTTATTCGCAGATGCTAGTCTTTTTCATGCTAACAAATCATGCACTTCCCTATATGCAATAAGAAATAGATTGCACTTTCAATGCTTCAAGCGTTTTCCATAAATGATTAACAATAATAGTACATATAGTATGTTTTAGGAAAACCATGAATGATGTTCCAAAATGAGTTTAACCATAAAATACTTTAGTGCAATAATGATTCCTTTTTAAAAATCCCATTTAGAAGCTACTTACCTCGGAAGGCCAACCAATTTTACCTCACTAGGGTACCATGAAATCAACCAATCCCATCACTAGGTCCATTATCAAAAATCTTGGAACCTAGAAACAAAATGATCAAGCCCATCACAAAGTACCATCAAACTTGTCTCCATAGATCGAAAAGGTCCATAAAATCAACTTGAGGGCCTAAAGCCTAACTTGACTATCCCAATGCACCAATTCCCCTAGGGTATCAAACAAGCATACAAGTGACCCAAAGGACCATAACACAACCAAAGCATTAATAGACTACCGCAAACAATGTATATTTATTAGATAACATAAAACACATCACTTCAAAATAGAGGTCGCGTATCTCATGAGTTTTATTTTGGGCACCAAGTGATTAAACCAGACCATTATTAAAATTAACTAAGTAAAACACATGTCGAAGAAAATGCAAGAATTTACAAGCCAACCCACTCAACAAAGGTTTCAAGTAAATTCCACAAAATCCCAACATACTCGTTATACTTTCAGATTCACTACACAACAGGTCAGCCTTTTTGTAAAAATCGTTTGGTCCATGAAAAGTTATTTGATTAACTTGAAATTAAATAAGGATAAGCTCCTATATGTCTAGTATGTACCATAAAAAATTCAACTCAAAATAATTTTTCTATAATTTATTAAAAATCCCGCAGTGCATCTGACTCAAAAGAAAAATACTAAAATTTTAACACTATGCCAAAAGCTTTGAGACTTTATTAACCTTGTGTTAGCTCAAATTAACAACTAGGATTATAACCCATAACCTCATATAACAATTATCATGAAAACAAATCAAGCAATCCAACCCCAAAACTCATAGAGACAATATACCAAACACTTGCCATGCACAATCACATTCACAAACCACTACGGCAAGTAATAGTTAACATTTCATCAACTTCTTACATATGACAAAAATCATTCCAACAACTCAACTCAAAACAAAAAAAAAATCATCATAAAACACACAAAAGTTAGCTCCTCCTTCCTCCAATAGACCAAGTGCCCAAAACCTCCATGGTTGAATACCATAATACCAACTATCACATACCCATACCTCAAAACCACCCCCCAAAAATCGTAGTTAACACTACCAAAGTGTTATCCCCAACCATTGGATCAACCCCAAACAAACATTGAGCCATAAACGAAATAATCAAGGAAGTGGGTCAATGGAAAACTCACCTTAAAATCATATTTTAGGGTAGACAAAGCTCATGGAAGATCATACTTGTTGGATTCAAGTTATTGAGGAGGTTATTTGAAGTGGTGATAAGGATATAGGATCTTAATTACAAGTTTGCCCCAAAAATATCTTGTGATAAATTACCACTTCACCCTTAAGGTTCCTCCCATATTTCATTTAGCCCCATAAATCAGTTAAGTATTCATAGGTCCTCCTAAAAATAGTTATACACACAAATATAAAAAATAAACTCCAATTTAGATATTAATCCCTTTCAAAAGAAAATTGCTTTAAAAAATATTTTCTAGCATTACACACCACGTTTATGTGTCATCGTAGCATGCTTTGAGAAATGGACACATGTCACCATTGCATGCATACTCTAGTGGTGGAATTCAACTTTTATAATGTACTAGTAAGTTACTCATGTGATGCATGGATAATATTGTAATATTTTATGTAAAATGGTTTTGGAGAATATTGTATATGTATTACAGCATAATTGTTGTAGAACTTATTAGTAATAAGTTCATCATAAAAGGAAACAATTATAAATTGCACACACATATTCATTATAATTATTCAATTGAAGAAATGAGAAAAAGAAGAAGAAGTTAATATAGAATGTGTTTTTCTCTGTCTCCTTAATTCTAAAACAAAAAACACATCCTAAACACTCACAGTCAATCATCATTTACAAAACCCACAAATCCACAACGTCCGACCTTAACATCAAAATTTTAATTGTCATTGTCACTTAATATAAAATGCAAGCCCCCCTTCCTTGGTTGTAGCCAACTCAATGTTAGAGCTAGGTAGGTGTTGTCAAAATATTGAAGGTAAATGATATTATTCTTGGTCTCTGTGTGTTTGACATGGGATGGCATGAAGGGCTATGAGTGGGTATCTATAAAGGGGTAGAAGTTCAAGAGGTGAAAATGATTAAAATGCAAAAAGTTTTGTGTGTATGTGTGAAAGATGAATATTAAAAAAAAAAAATAGAAAAAACTTGAAACATTGAACCAAATGAAACAAAAAATCAATATTTAATTTGTTCTTATTTCTGATGTGACACTTGAGAATATTTTAATTCCCTAAATATAAAATGTGCAACTTGGCAAAATCTCATACTTTCCCACATGATCTCTCTCTCTCTCTCTCTCTCTCTCTCTCTCTCTCTCTCTCTCTATATATATATATATGTATATATGTATGTATGTATATTGATGTTGATTGATTATAGATAGATTAGATTTTAATTGAATTTTTTTTTCCATGTAAAAAAAAAAAAAAGAGGACATAAATCTTTTTATTTTAACTCAAAAGGACATAAATCAATAAATATGAAATGCTACACATCCCCAATCTCTTGCTAATTACTTAGAAATTGAAATAATCACACTTGGGCTTAAAAAAAGTTTATGAAAAATCAATAAATGTGAAATAAAATTACTTAAAGGCCATTATATATATATTAGCCTCTAAGCACGTGTGTGAGTGCATGTGTATATGCTCTTCTTTTTTCTTTTTTTTTTTTGGTAAAAGTTAATAATTTGATAGGAAGATAAACGTGAGGATGGTTTTATATTTCTTGTTAAACTTGTTTTTTTTATTTATTTTTTATAAAAAAAAAAAAACAGTAAACGTATAGTTGCTTTGAAGAAGTGAGTTAGTGGGAGAGTGATCATATTTTATAGGAAATGTTTTAGGAGAGAGTTAGAGATATATTTTTAAAGTGTTATCCTCAATTTTTGTCTCTACTTAAACATATGCTATAAGAGTATTTTGGAATTAAAAAAAAAATGTAGTGGTAGTGGTGTGTATGTGTATGTGTATGTGTATGTGTGTATATATATATATATATATATATCTATATATATATATAAAGACATCGAACATGTTATTAAGTAGCTGGTAAATCAGTTGCAACAACATAATTTAAATCTAGAGAAACAGACTTCATCCAAATGAAAAGTGGAAATGATATTTTGCTCTCTTCACTAAAGCATGAGCAACAACGCTTCCTTTCCTTATAGCCCAAACCTAAGAGTAAAAACACAAAAGCTTCAACAGCCAACCACTATCCAGTCGAACTAAAGGCCCATCCAACCACCACGGCATGACACCACAAAATACAATAAACCCAAACATAGCCACATCAATCACCTAAGTCTAACATCAAACCTATTAGAAGTACATAAATAAATAAATAAATAAACCCATATCTAATTCAAGCAGGTTGAAGAATACCCATTTGTTGGGCAAAGATCCTATTCCCACTCCAAGACTGAGCTAAGCAACGGTGTCGAGATCGAGCCAAGTGACGGTGTGAGATCAATCTAAGCAACGATTTGGACAATGGTGGTGCCATGGTGGTGGTTCAAGAGATAGTTTTTTGGGTTTCGGGTGTTTGCTGGGTAGTGGCGAGGATATTTGCTGGGTTGTGAGTTTGTTGGGCGGTTGTTTGCTCAACGTTTACAATGGTATGGTCTGGAGAGAGACACAAAATGGAAGATTTGAGAGCGGAAAGAGAAAGAATGCAAAGTTTAAAAGAGAGGGAGACTCAAAGGAGTTTTTGCAATTTTTTTTAATAAAAAACTTTGACCAAAACCTTGAGAATTGTCCACGATTTTCGAACCTAGGCATTTCGACCACCGCGGTTCAAACGATCCCCTGTTTTTTTTTTTTTTTTTTTTTTTTTTTCTTCATAGAACCATTCCTATGGCTAAAAGATATTGTTAAGAGATTCCTAGTTAACTGGGTCGAACATCCGGTCCAGTCTAGATTGGAAAACCTTGGTTTTAGACATTAAGAGCAGTCTCATCAAGAATGCTATAAAATATGCATTTATCATTTTAAAAAGTTAATTTATTTATTTTAACATCTCATTTTACAATATATCCAACATCAAAGGTTCTATTATTTTACCACTTCATTTAAATATTTTTTTTTTATTCTCTTTTTATGTTTTCAATTAACTATCATGTTAGTTGTGGGGTGGACTTTTCCCCAGCTAAAAATCTACATGCCCTATTGTTCACATGCACCAAGCTGTACCCAATAATAAACTGAACATTTTCAAACTCACACCCCCCAACAATAAATCAAACTTTAAAATAAAATAAAAAATAAAAAAGACATCAGTTTCAAAGTTTTGAACTCTTTCCTGGACTTTCTCAACAACCAAACAAGGCATGGCCATAAAAAAACCAATAAAAGGACAAATCTTTAATCCATCCAAATCAATCCTAGAGCACCACAAACCAATCAAATTCGCTTAAACCCCAATACAAACACACTCATTGTGCTTCCAATATTATAGCAAAAACATACACACAACTAAAAATTAAAAATTTCCCAAAAAACAAAAAACAAAATTGATCATAAAAGCATATATATATATTTATATAAATAAGCAAAAATTGAATAACAGTTTTGAATTTGGTGAAAGAAAAACACTAACCACTTCAAATGCTCTCCTTCTCTTCAACTTCATCTTTGAATCAAAAGCATTTCATGGCTCCAAAGCCTTTGTAGAAACCGATCAATTCCCCTAATAACCCGAGAATCGATCGCACAAACAGGAAAAGATGATGAAAATGGTAGGGTTTTGAGTTGAAGTATTCATAATGATCGGATCGTACAAATAGAAATACGATGGAATTCGAAGAAAGAGAGCGAGAGTTTTCTTGAAATTTCAAGATTGAGAATTTTAGGGTTTTTGATTAGGATCGAAGAGAGAGAGAGAGAGAGAGAGAGAGAGAGAGAGTTTTGGAGAAGAAACTTAGAGGAATGCTTGGGTTTGTTGTGGGTTCACTCAGAGGAAGAAGAGAAGAGGCTGTGTTTGTGATGGTGGGTTCAGTCAGAGGGAGTAGTGAAGCGGAGATGGGTTTGGCGGCGTGGGTTGAGGGAAGGGAACTGCGGGTTGGGTTGAGGGAGAAAAAAAAAAGAAAAAAAGAAGAAGAAGGCAAAGGCGTAGGCATGGGAGAAAGAAAGAACCAGACAACTTCCACTGGACACAAGCCATACCCTTTAGACAACTAGCTAATTTAGCTATAAACTAGTTTCCAAAAAAAAAAAGAAAAAAAAAAAAGAAAAAAAAGAAGAAGAAGAAGCTATAAACTAGGCTTTTCGCTTTCTTTTCGTGTAGTTCAATGTCTTTATAATCAATGGATTCATGTAATGTACCTTCATTTATTCAAGCTGTTAAGAATTCCATATTGATCATTTGAAAGGTCTCACTCGAATATTGAAACTGTGATTGAAATTGGTAAATTCTTGAGACCCTACTGCTCATACCAATTCATAGGGTTAATGATCACAATGCATTACACTTAAGAAACTGTATTAATAAAATACTTTTATTTATATTTGTCGAAGTTTAATTTTAGTTTCATAGTAGAGGATCTTGTGATTTTTTTTTCTTCATAATTGTATTGTACTATTGTATTAAGAACCTAAATTTCAAAATTTAATAAGGACTTGGGGTCTGTTTGGATATCGCTTATTGCTGAAAGCTGAAAATTGAAAACATGGTAGCAAAATAATTTTCAAATGTGTGAATAGTGCCGTAGAACCCAGTTTTAACTTAAAATTTGTTGAATCCCGTACTTGCGGGGCCCGTGAACAGTGCACGGGACTCACAGAAAAAACGCCAAACGTACTAAATTTCAATTTTCATCAACATCCAAACTCACACTTGGTGTATAAATCCTTTGGTTTACATCCTCTAATAAGAACACACCACATCATCATATTACTAAAACAGAAATATGAATGTTCAAATTGTGTGTAAAAACACCTTGAACGTTTAGACCCCCAAATTATAAATAATCAATTCAAGCTTATTAACAAACAATATATGTGCGGGAAATGAAGATAAGCTAAAACAGAATTGATAAAATAATCTAAACCAAATAAAATCACAACCACAGCAGAATTTAAATGGCAAAAATTAAGGGAAGAGAGATGCAAACACAAAGACAACACAGCGATGTGTTATCGAAGAGGAAACCGAAGTCCTTGGCGTAAAACTTCTCTACTGCCCTCCAAGCGGTCAATAATCCATTAGAGAATCAAGTTGGGATACATGAACAGCAGAAGACTCTCAAAGCCTAATCTACCCAGTGTATCTAAGCCCTCCAAGCTTTTTGCTCCAACGAGGTTACGCCGAACCTTTGTCTTCTCTAGTTTACTGGATTCCGCCATAGCCCATAGCATCAACCAAAATCAATTGATCCCTTCCTAATTGCTTCCCAAGCACCAAATAGCCTTCTCACAGATATGGGTATGGTGAGAAAAAGTTTTGGCTAATGTACCTCTCAAAGATATAACAATGGAGATGGTGAAAGTAGAGTAATTTGGAGAAACAAAGATGAAGATTGTGGATGAGTCAATCTTGTTTTTCTCTAGGGTTTCTCTCTCAAAATTTTCTCTAGAAGCTCTCTACAATACGTGGGTATAAGGGGTATTTATACTGGTGTGTGTTTGGAATGCGAAAGGTCAGGTTTGTAACAAACAAGGTGGTCTGGCGGCTTGGCCTCGCGACTTGACTAAGTCGCGAGTCTAAGCCGCGAGCTAACTGCCTGGCCAGACTGGAAGTTTTGTCCTGTAGTGCTCCAGCTAGCGTGACTCTTCAACTCCCCTGTATGCTTCACACGTGTGCCTCCTTTGGTGACTTGCCAGCCGCGAGATCCAGTCACGAGGCCCTGTTTGAGTGCACACTCTTGAGCTTTTCTTCACACTCTCTCACACACTACCCTTACATGATTCCCACCTAAATACAGGGTTTCTAAATGCTGAATTACAAGCAAACTTGGCACAAAATAAAGCCAACAAGATGGTTGATTAAATTCAATCTTACAATCTCCCCCTTTGGCTATCCGTGACAAAACCCTAAAACAAACTCTAGACTTAACATGTGAGTTGGGAACAGTTGAACAAAACTCACTCACACCTAACACTAGAATCTGTGTAGTTCTTGAACCATAAGTACAAGTATCTCCTGAAAAACAACAACACAATATGATCATTGTATATAGAAAATATGTAATGCATATGGAACAAGCACAATGCGATCAAGCAAAATGGAATATAAGCAATAAACCATGGCTTGATCAAAAAATGAACAATCACTATAAATCGTGACCACAATGCTTATTCACACAAGGAATGAACATCCGGACATGCAAGCTAATAAGCTCAATGTAGAGTATCATTTGCATGTCCAATACTCAACCGATACAAAAACTCAAAGTAATTGCATCAAGGATATAAAATCCAACAAAGGGCACAAGAGTGATGTACTTAAAGAAAATGCATAACATTTAACAACAAGTACTAGGCTACAAAGCAAGGGTACAAATACATGTACTGAAAATAAACTTAAATATATAAATCAAAGTACCAAAAGCTTTAAACAAAAGCACAAAGTAAAAAAAATGACAAGTCAAAAGTATGTGTGTATGGATCAGTATTCCTTCTTTTGAGCTCACACAACTCCCCTTTCATTATGCGAACTTCCCATTCTTGTGTTGCTCTCCCCCTTACTGTATGCTATCTCTCCCCCTTTTTGGCACGAATAGCTAAAGGCAGTCTTCCAGTTTTTGTTGAATAGCATCTAACTGTGTCTCTATGGCTGTGGACACATTTGAACTTGGTTGTTGATGGAGTATAGGACTCTTTCAAATCCGAAAATATGCTGATACAAACCCTCAATCTAAGTGCTCATCCTGTCAGACTGAGTGCTAGGTTGTCTAGGCTGAGTGCTAGTCGTCTGCAACTCAAGAGTGTGAGGAGATGTAGTCTCGGTATGCACAGGCATAGTGTGAGTATTTGAGCCATGATTGGAAGAGGTAGCATGAAGGAAAGGTTCACTCTTAGGTGCTTTGGAAGAATGACTCTTACTTGCTTGAAGAGATATCATGGATAATGGTCGAAGACGTGCCAGTACTTTTCCATCTATTGGTGGACGAACACCTTCAAGGACCATGATCTTCATGAGAAGACTACAAAATGGAAGACATGTTCGTGCTGTCGTTCGAGCTGCTATTTTCCCAACGGTCTGAAAAATGTGGGCACAAATGTCAATCGGAACTCCGGTGATGAGATCACATAGGAATTGCGCTCTTCCAAGGTTGATGAATGCAGTGTTCGAAAATGGATAAAGGTTAGAGAACATGATCAATTTTAGAGTCGTCAGTTCAGGTGCAAACTTTGCAGTGCCTATGGATGCGCCTTTGCTTGAAACCTCATGATCAGGCCCGAGAACTTGAAGAATGTTTTGTATCTGAGGCTGTCTATCATCATATGGAGTGAGATCTACATTTGCCGGTCTAGTGATGCGAAGAACCTTTGCAATGTAGTCTGGATTGATGGAAAACTCTTTTCCTCGTACCCAACACTTCAACTCAACGCCGGTCTAGTGATGCGAAGAACCTTGACCAATTCATCAATCGGGTCCTCGAAGTTCCCGAACAGATCAGCCCAATCCTTTGCTTCAAATATCCTAGGAATAAATGTTGTTCTCAAGGTATCAAATTTTACAACCTTTTCCACCACAGTAGGAGCATCTACAAAAATGCTTGAGAAGGTCTGTGAATCGAGAGGAGTCCTGAATCTTTCACTGTTAGAAGCTTGAGATGAACATCGAGTTCGCTTTGAAACAGGGGATGATGAAACATCAGTGACAGGATCTTTTCCTCGAGAGGAACGACAAGACATCTGCAAAATAACATACATACAACAGAGAACCAAGTACAAAACCACAAGACACAAGCATAAATTTGATTAGTTCCTGGTTAGTTAAAAAAAATGATATTAAGAAAGAGATATCACTCAACCACAGTGTAGAAACCAAATCAACAGTATATTGGCATGAGCAACTCTTGTGCATATGGTGTGCAAATGTGATGAATGTGCAGGGAGAACTAAGTACAATGTAGTCTATGAACACCACAGAGTCATAAGTAACTGTCATTGTGACAATCAACTATGAGCATGAAATGCACAGCACAGCACAGGCAAGATGCACAACTCAAAAATGAGAATCAACCATGAAAGCATGAGAAACAAGCAACATATTATCACAATCAACAAAACCCATTCAAACAAACTCACAAAATAAACCCAACCCATATTCGAACCAACATATATCTCAAATCTCAACAATAACTCAAAAATCCAAGAAATCAAGGCTATAATCATGAAAAACTTAGAGAAAATAAGAAAACCCATACATTTTCTTGAAGATTGAAGTTGAGAAGATTATGAGAATGGTGGTTTTTGTGTGAAACACGATGAGTTTGAGAGAGAGTTGAACGAACAAGACAATGAACAGTAAAAAATGTTCGAGGGAAAACTAAAAAGTTTTTAAAAAACTATCCTTAAAACGCAAAACACGCATTTTTCGCGACTGAAATAAGTCGCAAACAAGTCGCCAAAGCAAGCTGCCAAAACCCTTGTGACAAAATTTTTGAAAAATTTGTCTTAGTGTTTTTCACGGCTGGAAGTTCCACTCGTGAGTAAGTCGCATGGGGAGCCACGAAACCTTCTAAGTAACCCTCGCGACTGAAACTTTCACTCGCGAACAAGTCGCCAACATGAGTTGCGAGAAATCTAAAAACCCAGATTTTTGAAAAATTTTCTAAGTCTTTTTCGCGACTAAGACATTGACCCGCAAGAGAGTGGCGAAAACCTTCTGAGTAAGCTTGCGACTGAGGGCTCGCGACTGGATTGACCCGTGACCAAGTAGCCAAAACAAGGTATCACAGTTTTTGAAATTTTTGAAATTTTTGCAAAAAAAAAAAGACTTTCCAAAAACAATTAAAACACTCAAAAATCTTTTTGTGTTTGATCAACAAAGATTGAGTATGTGAAACATATTTAAACAAGTACAATCACACAAATGAATAATGCATTCATTGAGCATAAACATGTGTGATGCGTGTGAGTACCAAAAATGAGATAGTCCTTAGTCCAATGTGAAGCTTCAATGATCAATTCAACCAAGGCATACATAATTAGCACTAGGAAAAGTGACATATCTCAATTATAGAAATATGCATATATGACCTCCTACAAAAACTTGATAACATAATTTTGAAGCTTTTCATTTGGCTCCAATCACATCATAACATTTGATCTTTTCGAATCAATACATCTCATTTTGAGATCGATGCCTGAAATTTTAGATATTTCAATTTGATGAGCAAGCCTTTGGCTTTTTGGGCATCATACATTTTTCATAAAAGTCGCTTTCCCTTTTTCCTAGTCAAATACTAGTATGTGCGACGGCTTTTGCAGCTCAATATCTCTTTTCATTTTGAGATTTACATTTGGTGAACTCTTTAAGCAAAAACAATAAAAGAGTGGGAAGATATATAGGCACAAGTCTATGCAAGTTTCAAGATCAACAAAACCATTGACTCATCATTCATGACAAGATTGAAGATCTATTTACAACAATCATATAGATTTCAAGAGTTTTCCCACAATGATAAGAGTGCATAAAGAACAAGTTACGCTTGTAGATGTACAAAGCCATTAGTACAAAGGTACAAGGCAAAACATGCTAGTGACAAAACACAATAATGTTGATCAAACTTTTTGGATTTTCTACTTTTTATGAGTTTTTGGATTTTTGACATAAAAGCAAGAAAAGATTGATAAAAAACAACAATGTGAAAACATTTAAAGCAAATACAAACAAAACAAACATAAATTTTCAAATCAAGCTAGCATTATAACAAAAAACACACAACCAAGCAAAGTCACAAAAACATAGGAAGTATTAATGCATGGACATGTTGTAATGCTTATGCATGAGTACCCTTCTTCACCCACACGTCACGTGCGTTTGGGGTGATATCCCTATAGGATTGGGTACGAGTGTTGTGGCTTTCAAACCTTCTGTTGAAGCTTGCCAAACAGGTGGTGAATGCATCAATCATCTTCATCACATCCATCACTCCGAAATCACCTCGGCCTCTTGATTGCTCAACAGCCCAATTCCCTTAGTCATTTCTTGGTCCTCTTGTCCTTTGAGCACCTGAATTTTTCAATGCTTGCAGTTTATGACAATTAGGTCTGGTGTGACCTTGAATTCCACAGTGATGGCATAAGTGTTGAGTTCTTGGACCTCTTTGTGACTTTGGGAGTGATTTCTCTTTACCCTTAGGTTTGACCACTGGTTGTTTAGGAGGCTTAGTCATAAACCGTTGGTCAGTCACATTCTTCTTCTTCTCTGGCTTCACTTTCTCAGCATTCGTGGTAGCTACCTTTGGTTCTTTGGCTTTCACAAACTTCGTTTCCTTGGATATATTAGCAGTCGAATTGCTCTCTCCGGTGTATCCCAATCCACTTCTGTCAGAGAATGGTTTTTGATGAGCAAGCATTTCATCAAGCTTCTTGGAGGAGACTCGGTCTACTTTAGCATTGGCTTGAATCAACTCATGCTCAAGGAATTTTATTTTTGAATAAGCTTCAGTTAACTCTCTGTTCAGCGTCTCCATTTCACATTTGGCCTCCTTATATCGCACGAGAAGACTTCTATAATCTTCCTCTGTCCTCTTCATCTTTTTAATGGCTGCGTTAGCCACTTTTGCATATTCACCGGTCTTCTCAAGGAGGAAGTTGTAGGTCTCTTGCAGTCCCTCTGTTCCTTCATCTTCCTCATCATCAGATTCCTCAACTATCCTAATTGACTCCAATTCAGTGTGCTCACCAAGCTCCTCCACTAGCACACTCAAATCATCTGAAGATTCCACATGAGCAATGGTCATGAACGCAAAGAAGTTTCCCTCTCCATCACATCTTTCATCTGAATCTGAATTAAAGGAATCAGAATCACTAAGAGTAGTGGCATACACCTTGCCCTTTGCTTTCAAATAATTGGGACATTCTTTCTTGAAATGTCCATGTCCGTTGCATTCGAAACACGTGATTCCTTGAGAGGATTGAGATTCCTTTACATCTTTCCTCTTGAAATCCTTTTTCTCCTTTCCGAAATTTGGGAATTTTCCCTTCTCAGCAAACTTTCCATTTTTCTTGAACTTCAAGAACTTTCGGAAATTCTTCACAAGATATGCCACATCTTTATCGATAACATCCTCATTTGATGAGTCGTGAGCTTCTACCCTCTCATTAATTGTCTTAAGAGCAAGGGATTTGCTCCTCCTTTGTGATGGCAACGACAACTCATATGTTTGAAGTGAGCCAATTAGTTTTTGAACCTTGATATCATCAAGATCCTCACTCTCTTCAATTGCTGTAACTTTTGCATGGAAGCTCTCCAGCAATGATCGAAGGATTTTCCTCACTATCTTTGCGTCCTCTGTTTTTTCACCCAAATTGAACTTGCCAATAACCACCTCATTCAGCTTGCCATAGAATGAGTCAAATGACTCGTCCTCACTCATTTTCAGCTCTTCAAATCGAGTGGTTAGCATCTGCAATTTAGTGTCCTTCACTTTCTTCGTGCCTTCATACGTGGTCTCCAATATTTCCCATGCCTCCTTGGCAATTATGATGTGAGATATCCTGTGAAACTCATCTGGAGATACATCACAAAAAATAGCGTTTAGTGCTTTGCTATTTGCATTTGCTGCCGCAAGAGCCGCCTTATCCCAAGTGGATTTAGCGGCCTCCGGCCTAGTCCATCCTACATTTACTGCATCCCAAACAGCCTCATCGATTGAACAAAGGAATGCCCTCATTCGGACTTTCCAAAAGGCATAGTTGCTACCATCAAAATATGGTGGAGCATTTAAAGATTGAGACCGGTCCATCTTAAACGAGGTCAAGGATCACACTAAGGTAATTAAACCATAGCTAGTGCACCCGCTCTAATACCAATTGAATGTTCAAATCGTGTGTAAAAACACCTTGAACGTTTAGACCCCCAAATTACAAATAATCAATTCAAGCTTATTAACAAACAATGTATGTGCAGAATATGAATATAAGCTAAAACAGAATTGATAAAACAATTTAAACCAAATAAAATCACAACCACAGCAGAATTTAAATGGCAAAAATTAAGGGAAGAGAGATGCAAACACAAAGACAACACAGCGATGTGTTATCGAAGAGGAAACCGAAGTCCTCGGCGTAAAACCTCTCCTCCGCCCTCCAAGCGGTCAATAATCCACTAGAGAATCAAGTTGGGATACATGAACAACAGAAGACCCTCCAAGCCTAATCTACCCAGTGTACCTAAGCCCTCCTAGCTTCTTGCTTTAACAAGGTTACGTCGAACCTTTGTCTTCTCTAGCTTATCGGATTCTGTTATAGCCCATAGCATTAACCAAAATCAATTGGTCCCTTCCTAACTGCTTCCCAAGCACCAAATAGTCTTCTCACAGATATGGGTATGGTGAGAAAGGTTTTGGCTAATGTATCTCTCAAGGATGTAACAATGGAGAGGGTGAGAGTAGAGGAATTTGGAGAAACAAAGATGAAGATTGTGGATGAGTCAATCTTGTTTTTCTTTAGGGTTTCTCTCTTAAAATTCTCTCTGGAAGCTCTCTACAATACGTGGGTATAAGGGGTATTTATACTGGTGTGTGTTTGGAATGCGAAAGGTCAGGTTTGTAACAAACAGGGTGGTCTGGCAGCTTAGCCTCGCGACTTTACTGAGTCGCGAGTCTAAGCCGCGAGTTAACTGCCTGGTCAGATTGAAAGTTTTGTCCTATAGTGCTCCAGCTGGCGTGACTCTTCAGCTCCTCTGCATGCTTCACACATGTGCCTCCTTTGGCGACTTGCTAGCCGTGAGATCCAGTCGCGAGGCTCTATTTAAGTGCGCACTCTTGAGCTTTTCTTCACACTCTCTCACACACTACCCTGACATGATTTCCACCTAAATACAAGGTTTCTAAATGCTGAATTACAAGCAAACTTGGTATGGAATAAAGCCAACAAGATGGTTGATTAAATTCAACCTTACAAAATACATCTAATCACACATGATAACATTTTAATAAACACCATATTTCAGGTTTTAAGTAAAATATTGATGTGGTGTTAAGAGATGTGATAGGATATATTAAGTTTTAAGTAAAAAACTAATATAACAAACTCTTATTGGATGATGTAAAACATGGGTTTTACACCACAATCCTTACCAAATTTAGACTCTTGTATTAAAGCTTCTTAATTGGATTTGTGAATAATTTTTTTATTATTATAAATACAATAGAATTTCAAGTTATGACGTCCACTTAATGATAATTTCTCTTATTATCAAGCTAAAATACCAACTAATTTTTGGTGCAGACGGAGTTTAAACCCTAAATATCTCATTCGATGATAAGAAACTTTATTAGTTTTTTTTTTTTTTTTTTTTTTTTTTAAAGAAACAAAACTTTATTAGTTTTAGGCCATTGTTTGTAATCGATATTTATGAATTTTAGGCCATTGTGAATTTGTAATGAATTTGGTAATGTCATGCCTTTTTGTAAGTTTTGAGGTCAGAATTTGTTAACATTTATTTTTTATAGGCCCAGTAATGGATGAAGTAAATTAAAGCCTTATAGTAGGTTTTAATGATTGTCATTTAGCCCAAATAGAAAAGCTCCACTCTATCATTTAGGCCCAAAAAAAAGGCCTGGAAAACCGAGAATATCCTAATAAATATAGCCTAAATAACTTGTACATTCCTACTTGAAAGAAAAACCATGTTGTGGATTTTATTTAACATAACCAGTAAAGTCTTTGATAATTAAATAAGAGATTTGAGGTGGTCTGATGATAAAGAATTGTCATCCAGAATAAATTCTACATGTTGAGACTCTCTCTCAAAAAATAAAAATAAAATAAAAATAAAAAAAAGAAAGAGAAAGAAAGCCACATCCAGTCCTCCACCACCTCTTTTCCCATGCACTTAATTCCTACACAGAATTAACCTCGAAACAATGGCTTCTTGCCTTAGGCAGCTGCCAATTGAAGATGACTCGGTGATACTCTTCTCAACTTCTAATTCCCCTGAAGAATCCAGTGCTAGCCCTTCCTCTTCCTTTAATCACTCACCAAGTGCAGCACCTCAAAATTCCAAAACAACTTACAAACTAGCTGTGAGAAATCTTTCCTACACTATCCACCCATATGGGTCACTAGCCACTTCATTTTGTCACTTGGTACAAAAGCGTAAGCCCATCAACATACTCAAGTCAGTCTGCTTTGTTGCAAGGAGTTCAGAAATTCTTGCCATTGTTGGCCCGAGTGGCACTGGGAAGTCTACTTTGCTCCGAGTAATATCAGGAAGGGTAAAGGAAAAATATTTTGATCCCAAAACTATCTCAATCAATGATCAGCGTATGAGTAGTCCAGCTCAGTTGAGAAAGATATGTGGCTTTGTGACACAGGAAGATAATCTACTTCCATTACTCACTGTAAAGGAAACTCTGATGTTCAGTGCCAAGTTTAGGCTCAAAGAAATGAATGCTAAAGAGAGAGAATTATGGGCGGAGAGCTCAATGCAAGAGCTTAGTCTTTTGCACGTTGCCGATAGTTTTGTTGGAGATGAAGAGAATAGAAGGATATCTGGTGGAGAAAGGAAAAGGGTATCTATTGGAGTTGACATGATTCATGACCCTCCAATTTTTCTCCTGGATGAGCCAACTTCAGGCTAGACAGCAAGTCGGCACTACAAGTAATTGAGCTGCTCTCTTCAATTGCAAAAGGGAAGGAAAGGACATTGGTTTTTTCTATTCACCAACCAAGGGTCCGTTTGGATACAACTTATTTTGCTGAACTGAAAACTGAAAACACTGTAGCAAAATAATTTTTAAATGTGTGAATAGTATTGTGGGACCTATTTTTAATATTTTTTTAACCTGTGAATAGTGCTAAATAGTGTATGAACAGTGCTCAACAGTACTCTTGTTCCCTGCACAGTGCTCACATGTGATGTTACTGTTTACGCTGGAAGAAAAAAAAAAAAAAAAAAAAAAAACGGTTGAAAACGTGAACGTGGATCCGCAAACGCGGATCCAAACGAGCACCAAGTTTTAGAATTCTTCAATACATTTCCAACTTTTTGATCCTCTCTCGTGGCTTGGTTGTCCATAATGGTAGCCTTGAATCACTTGAGGGAATTATAAATGAATGGGGTATCAAATTCCAATGCAACTCAATGCTTTAGAATTTGCCATGGAAATTATATCTACACTATAGGATTCATATTCTAAAGCAATCATGTCTAGTGTAGAAGAGGAGGGGCAGTATTCCTTCTTGATGAGGCCAGCAGGGGCATTAGTCAGAGTTCCACAACACAAAGATAGCGGACAAATGGGTAATTGTTATTTTTCCTTTTTTATTTTTGAGATTATGTTTTTGTGCTCAAGATTTTGGAAGATTATTTATAGAACAAAGCAGCTGTTCTAGGCAAGAACAATGCAAGCTATTGTGGGGGGATTTGGTTTGGGAAGCGTATACTTGAAAGTGAGAAAAGCTGGAGGTGTTGCAGAACGATTGGGACTATTTGCATTCAGTCTTAGTTTTCTTCTTTCTTCCACAGTTGAAGCTCTTCCGATATGCCTTCAAGAGCGGCGTGTTTTGATGAAGGAAGCCTCAAGAGACGCCTATAGAATATCATCCCATTTTATTGTAAATACTATTGTCTTTCTGCCCTTCTTATTTGTGGTAGCTCTTCTTTTTGCTGTTCCAATATATTGGCTTGTAGGACTTTATTCATCCATCACTGCTTTTGCATTTTTCACCTTTATTGTCTGGCTTATTTTGTTGATGGCTAGCTCCCTAGTGCTCTTGTGTACTCCGTTTTAATATTTAAAATGAAAAATAAGGCTTTTTTTAATATTTAAAATGCTGACTTGTGTACTCTGTTTGCCACATAGACTATTTTCTATTAGTGCGATAACGGTAGGAATTAAAATGGAACGGTTTTTTATTTTAAAGACTAAAAGCTGTAAAAAAAAAGTAGGGACCAAAATGGGAATGAGATGAAAATATGATTTTCGCCAATAAATTATGCATCTAGCAAATTAATTACATGATCTTTAATTCATGTAGTTCCAATTATCAACTTGTAATGGTTGTAAGAAAATATTAGAAATACTGATCAAATTGTAATCCAGCAAACTTGTAAGCTTCATCTAGAAATAACAGTATCACATTCCAGTTTTGATATCAATTTTGGAAGACAAAAATTAGTAGCTAACTTTGTAGTTTTATTAAAAGATGATCACTTGCTAGGTACTGAATGGTGTGCTTTTCTGATGATAAACGGTAACTATAATTTCTATTTTAAACATGTGTTTGAAAGTGGTGTAGTGAATAGAAAAATGAATAAAAAATACGAAATTTAATGGAATAAAAAGATAAACATAAAGGAAAAAATCCTAAATTTTAGACGTTCTATTTTTTAATTCAAAATGAAATTTGTTATTTAACATTTATGACTCTATTTATAAAGGAAGTTACCCTTCATTAATAAGTATATTTTTGAAACACGTAAAAGTCTAGTTCAAATAAAGAAACCCTCTTATAAATAGTATAGATAAAGCAAATAGATAAGGAAAAAAAAAAAAAAAAACGCATGAATTGCCCGAAAGAAAGGAATGTACACTGCAATTGGCTTTGGCAATGGTAGATGATGTAGGATTAGACCCAAAAAAAAAAAAAACCAACATGTTTTTAACCAAAATGTGGCCCCTTAATGTCCTCTCTATGTCTATTTCATAGTATTCACATATCAGTTTCCACCAAAGTACATCATTTGGGATGAGCTAAAATTTTCAGATTATTTGCAATTTTAGTTTATTTTTGCTACTATGATACTAGTTATGGGTCCCATATTCAGCTTATTTTTCAAATTTTTTTCTACACTTTTAATAAAAAGTTTTCAGTTTCAACTAAATAAGATGTTCCTAAATGGAACCTAAGTCCAACATTCAAAAATATATTCTTATTTGTCATTCGACAATCACAAATGTTCACAAAGATTCAAATCTTCCAAGATATTCAATAGTCCAACTTGTTAAACAAACCAACCTCCACCTTTTCAAGCAAGCATTGACGATCCCAAGTCCCAACCCAAAATCTCTCTCTCTCTCTCTATTGTGAACCCTTTTTATCTTTCAGGTATTGCTTTTCTTTATATGAACATTTATTTGGGCTTTTAAATTTTGTCAATTATTTTGACTTCTCTTTCTCTTAACATAGTTTCTGTTATGAAATGAGTTTTGTCAATTATATCCTTCTTACTTACAAAATTTCAAAAAAATTAAAGATCAATAGCTATGTTATCAATAAATAATTTAAAATGCAAGTTTTTGTAGTTTAAAATTATGCATAAAATATATGCTTGTAAAGCAGATAGTAAATAATATCCGATTGACACAAAATTTAACATGTATATTGAAAACGTAAAGAACATGCAATTCAACAGTTAGATTTTCAAAATATGTAATAATGTTTATTTTTTTGAGTAAGGTTATAGGTTTAGGTTACAACCATTTTTGTAACTAAACTTTGTTCAAATAAAAAAGAAAGCTTTTTTTTTTCTCAATATTTATACTCATTTATTTGGTTTGTTAGAATAGTAGTAGCTAGGCTCACTCATATCACATTGACTTATTAATGGCTTTCTTATAATTGTAATGCAGAATTGGTTATTGCAATTGTGTGGGTTTGTGGATTGTGATTCACTCACTCACTAAGAAATTATAAAAAGGGTATTGTTTGTTCCTTAGAATTGTGTGTTGGAGCTGTGACTTGGAAGGGTGTTGAAGGAATTTAGTGGGTTGCATTCAAAAGCTGTTGTAAAATAGAGGAATTGGGTTGAATTGAGTTATAAAGATTTGTAATTTGATCTTCCTGTAATAAGACATGGGGCGTATGTCTCCAATACTTTTGGCGCTTTTGTCATTTGGGTTTTTCTTTTCAACATATAATGTCATGCCCCAAACCCAAAAGGGTCCAAAGCATGAGAAAGACATCTCAAGGGTACCTGTAAATTTTACCTTTTTGACAATTCAATCCAATTAAACCATATCAAGTACCAACATTAAGAATTATCATAATAATTCCATTAAATATACTTCCAAAGTAAGTCAGAGCTCTATGCAATAATTACAAGGATCATTGGCTACAAAAGAATGGAGGCTTGAATAAATACAATTACATATCAATAACTTGTCCCATTAGTGGAAATAGAGTCATAACCACTATAACATACAAAAGAATGAGTCAAGTCTACACTATGATGTACATCATCTAATATCTCCATCACAAAAGTCGGCCTCCATCTGCAGTTAGTCTAACTACTGCTAGCCACCAAAAAGCTGTCTCAAAACGATAGTTTCCTACTCTGAAAAAGTTTGTAAAATAATGGAATGAGACATAGCCCAGTAAGTAGCATAATTAATGGGGGTGGAGGAAATGCAAGTTTCATGATAATGAACAATTTGCGAAACATGTTATAATTTGGGAATTTCCATTTAATTTATGCAAAAACAATTTCATTAACCACATGACAAGAATGATAGGAATATGAATGATCTAAAATGTGTGAAAACACAAGAGCTATTTAGACCCCCAAATTAAAATTACGACTCGATAGATTTTACTCTAACTTATATAAAGTGCGGAAAAAGTAAAAGCGAGCGTATAAACAAACAAGCTACTCTAACCCATATTCATAATAACACAACAGTAAAATGAAAGGTAAAAGAGTAGGGAAGAAGAATGCAAACACAAGATAACACGCCGTTGTGTTATCAAAGAGGAAACCGAAGTACTCGGCGTAAAACCTCTCCGCCGCCCTCCAAGCGGTAATTGATCCACTAAACAATTAGTTGGGATACATGGGTTAGCAAGAGACCCTCCAAACCTAATCTACCTGATGCACCTAAGCCCTCCAAGCTCCTACTCCAACAAGGCTTCTTGGAACCGTGTCTTATTTAGCTCTCCGGATCCCGCAATACACTCGATTGCATCCGCCAAATCCTGGCTTCTTCTAATGCTTCCCAGCAGCACCAAAACCTCACTGAACACTCTAAAAGGGTGTGGTAAGTGTTTGGGCTATCAACCTCTCAATGGTATGAAAATGGAAAGGTAGGAGTTGAGGAAAATCCACAAGCAATTGTGTAGAGATATGTGGGTATAACAATCTCTAACTCTCAAGGTTTGTTGCTAGGGTTTTCTCTCAGAAGCACTCCTCAACATTTGTGGGTAATGTGGGTATATATAGTGTAGGTACAGAAAGTGTGTATCAGATAGGACAATCTGGCAAAACAGAATGTTTCGCGAGTGTCTTGCGAGAAGGCCTTACCTGCGAGCTACTCACGAAACACAGCTGTATCCATCCTGTCCTGACTCTTCGTATTCTAGTCATGTGCAGGGCACATGCATCATTTCGCGGGATGCTACCCGCGAAAACTCTTCAGTCTTCAATTTGCTTGAGTCTTCACACTCTCTCTCTCTCTCACACAACCCTTACACTGAAATCTCACAAATAATACAGGGTACATAAGATTGAATATAATTACAATCAAATTTGGCATGGAATAAAAGCCAACAGAAACATAGTTGTAAATTACAACTTTACAGAATAGTTTAGTGACAAGCTTCCAAAAATAACTATGAAACTACATTCCATTCACTGTGAGCTATAGAAATATCCAATACCATTTCAAAACTAGAAAACCTCACCCAAGATGCAACAAGGACCAACAAGGACAGAGATATCACCCAGACATCATATTGCTATAAACAAGTTAGAGCCCGAACACACTAGCATGATATGTATGTCTTTTGGCATGTGGTCTATTGGCCCTGCCAAGCCTCACCCACACCCTCAAGAATTTACCTATCCCCTCCATGGGCAACAGGGGATAACACGTCATGTAGTACCTCTTTTGCATGTGGTCTCTTGGCCCTGCCTAGCCTCACCCACACACTCAAGGATTTACCTCTTCCCCCCCCCCCCATGGGCAGTAGGGAATGATGTGTCGCACAGTACCCTTTTGCATATGGTCTTTTGGCCCTATAGGCAGTGGCCTCACCCACACACTCAAGGATTTACCCGTGTCATACAAAGTGTGAGTCTCCAACTTGGCTTCTTGTCTCCAAGATAGGGTAATCACCAACATCATAGCACAAGGGCAAAGCCACATCAAAAGCTCACAAGTTCAATGCATTCAAAATACATCATTTACTTCCAAGTAGTTTCATAAGTTATTACAACAACCAAATATCCACAATATTCTCAAAAGTATTTCTTGTCAAAAATGTTTTGCATCAATATTTCCCAAATAATACAAGACAAGATAAATAAGCACCTTTAAATTTCCAATATACCATAAAGTCCATGAATTCCTTATCATAGGATTAAGTCAAAGTTGCTCATATTTTTCATGTCAACAATCCATGCATTTCCCCAAATGCAATACCAAATATGATGCATTTTATATATATAATAATATATAATAGGGTCACAACACAACACTTTTAAGAAAACGTAGATCCATATATATAATTTTCCAAAATGTGTTTGACCCAAAAACAACATTTATGCAACATGATTATTTTCCAAAAAATCCCATTAAAAAGCTACTTACCTTGCAACCAGCAAAAAAGCCTAATTTTCCAAGCTCCAAATAAGATTAGCTAAAACCTAAATAATACCAAGCAAACCTATCACAATTAGCATAAAGCTTGAAATTGTATCTAGTTACATGTTAGGAATTACCAAATAAGCACTAAATGAGGCAAGCCTAGATTTAGCCTCACAAATAATATTTTCCACTTACAAAGTTTCTCAATGAATTACTTTACAAGGCATAGACTCCCATTATACTTATGAATCATTCAAGGCAACATCAAAACCTCAATAATTTATGAGTAGTTTCCACAAGATTTTCACAACATCATCAAGAGACCCATGACACCAAAATCACAATATCCTTCAAAACAAACAATTTAAATCTTTACTAGCTCCAAATAAACCATAAAAATTATATTCACCATTTATTTCACATGATATACCTCAAAACCCCTAAATTTTCACCATTCATAAACCTTAGTTAGCCACCACTAGTAAAACCATAAACCCACTCATCAAATTAGTCCACCAAATCAAAAATCCATATACAAAATTACAAGAATATCACCCAAGAAGCTCATAAATCTCAAGAACATCATTATTAAAGCTTGGGTAAAATAACCTCAAACAAGAACATAATACCCATCAAAAGATATTAGAACTTTTACCTCAAATAACTTATGTGAAGGTGTGATGTTCTTGAGGCTTTTCCGGTGATCTTGTCGGAAAAATGGTGGAGGTGATGAGGAGTGTACCGGGGGGAGAGTGAGGGAGAGGAGTGTGTGTATGTGTGTTGTGTTGAGTGAAAATGAAAAAGAAAAGGACAAGAATGAGAGTGCCGGACAAATAGAGAAAAGAGAGAATTCTGAGATATGTGGTGGGGGAGGACGGGTTAGGTGGGGCGCGTGTGGGCCTAAAAAAAAATTTGACTTCCTTTTTTTTTTTTCCATTGGGCTGGGCTGTTACATATAATTTGTTGACTATGATAATACCCAACAAAGCTTCCAATTTGGGGAGTTGGGTGTCGGATGGATTGGACTCGTTACTTGAGAAAGTGGAGAGGTCAGGTGATTCGAATCTGAAATACCATGTTGCACTTATAGCAACATTAGCTCTTTAGAGCATCTCCAATAGATGCTCTATATATATTTTTTGGAGAGAAAAGCTCACTGTTCACCCCAAAAACCCACTCCAACAGCTTCTCCATCTCCATTTTTTATATTAGAGTTGCTACAGTGCTTCTTTACAATTAGAGAACACTGTAGCAATTACTATAGCACCTCTAAACAATATTCTCCCTTAAAATAATACCCGGTTGAATAAATAAATAATTCTTTCTCTCTCATTCCTTTTCTCTTTCGTTCTTCACTCTCTCATGCTTCTCTATCTCAACGGTAATATACCACAATCAAAACAAAAACACAAAACCCAATCGAAAGATTTGAAACACAAAAACAATCTTTCTCATAAGCCTAATGAAATCTGAACAATAAAATAAAACTAATCAAACCAGAACAAAACAAAAAATAAATAAATAAATAAATAAACAAACAAACAAACATGTAGAATGCCGATTTGTGTAGAACGCTAATCTCCACTTCTCTGTCAGTGATCTATGTGTGTATGAGAGAGAATTTGTTTATGTGAGATAGAGGGAGAGAGTGTTCTAGAATCAAATAGAAATAGAAAAAGTAAAAAAAGAGAGAGCTAGAGAAAGAGAGAGAGAGATAGTTGAAGAAATGATCCGGAATGAACTAGAAAAAGAAAAAAAGAAATGAAAACGTATGGATGAGGATGAATTGAAAGAAAGGAAAAATAATATAAAACATCTTAATTGAGAAATGTTACCACAATATTTTCACAATGAATTTTAAGTAATAGATTGTTATTAGTTAATATTGGTGAGTAAAAAAATAATTTCAGCGGTGGGTTCAAATTAGAACTAGTAACAACTTTCCACATAAGATTTTGATTTGATTCTTGTGAAAGTATTGCGAAAAATGTTGTGAATATAACACTTTTCATTGAAAAATATAATTGTTGGGAATGAATATAGGAAGAATAAATGATGATAAAAAAAGAATAAAGAATGAATGAAGAAATAATATTTAAATGAGATAGAGAATGAGATAGAGAATCTGTTGGAAAGTGTATTTGAAAAAGTGGGTAGCTAAAAGGTAAAAGTCACTGTTCATTCTCCAAACAGTACAAAAATTTGGAGAATCTGCTGGAGATGCTCTTAGAGCCAATGGCAGTGTAGGATTATGTACTACTGGTATAAGAAGACAAAAGACGTGCCTGGATCAGACATGGGAAAGTGTAATGGTGCTTGTCTTTGTAGCACATGTCAGTGGCATTGAAGCTTTATAACGGTGGTTGTTGACAATGTGGTGGTGGTTTATAGTGAGATTAGCAATTGAGAAGACTCTCCCTTTTTCTTTTTACAAATATGCTACTAGTTAACGCAATGAGACTAACAAGATTTTGTTTTCTTTTTATTTTTATTTTTCAGATTTAGAATTAAAAATATGGATTTAAAAACCGAAACAATCAAAGAACCAAAAAATAGTCTAATTCCCAATTCTTGATCTATTTTTTACTAGTTATTTTGGTTTTTATCAGATCGATTCTAGGTCTGGCACTCAATTCAATCAGCTGGTCCAATCCAGTTTATAAAACAGTGATAAAAACTCGATTGAAGACTAAGTGCATAATTGTTGGGTTTCACAGGTGGAACTTGAGTTTTATTTCAAAAACTCGAGTTCCATGTGAACTTTTTAATTTAAAAAATGCCAGGTCAACACATAATTCAAGTTTATGGAACTTGAGTTGTATGTAAAACTCGACCTTCATGAACTCAAATTTCAAAAGAGTGGTATTTTCCTAATTATTTCACAAACAATGATATATTGCTATATATTTCGACCAACAGTGAAATTTGGCCATTTTGGCCGAAATATTATACGTGGAGATAGACACATCTTAAGTCAGTTAAATGCTAGGTATAATGAAAGTTTTCTTTCAAGATATATATTGTACGTCGTACGGCCTTGGGCCCACTTGGCCTTGGGCCTTGGCTCGAACACACCCCTAAAACGTTATTAAGCCCAAGCCCAATGGTATGACTGTTCCATTGATTGCAAGTTAGACATGCTCATGCCGATCATGTACGGATTTGTCGGGGGCTATACTTACCAGGGGCAGCCTGTGACCTCGGCAGCTTGGTATTGCCTTGGGGAATATCGCTGTTAAGAAACCTTTTGAAGGCTGGAACCAGTTCCAACGCCATTGCCACTGTTTCCAAGGAAGCATATTCCTTGTTAGGAATAATCAAATCAGACCCCATCCACACGAGTGAAACTAGAAGGTAATCATTAGTACCCCACCAACCTCAAGCTATAAATAGGAGAAGGGAGTAGAGAGAAGAGGTTGATCATTCTGAGAGAGAGAGAGAGAGAGAGAGAGAGAGAGAACACTAGAAAAATGAGAGTAACTTAGAGGGAGAGGGAAGGGAGTCTTAACAAGGAAAAGCAACACATAATCTAAGTTCGGCTAGGAATTACCCGTGGTAGGAAATCCATAGCCCACATTAAAAATCAATTGTAAGCCCAATCCCGAATCCAGTCCATTAAGGGAGTTCGGGCATGTACAATTGACATCGTCTGTGGGAATCTCCTACATAGCTGTAGTTTTGTTGAGATTCACACAGCGAGGATGTCTGGGAGACAATCAGAAAGCTACACTGAAAGTGACTCTGGAGGATCTTCTCGAGGATCTAGTTGGCGAGAGAGGAGGCATAAGAGGGATGAAGGCTGGAGATACGAGCAAGCAGAAGATCATTTTGGTCTAGGGGAAGGGTCATTTCAAACGTACTGATCAATGTCTGATGCCTCTGGGCACAAACGTTTTGATAGAAGGGATGAAGAGCTCGAGTGCTTGCGTAGATTGGTCAGGGAGTTAGAGTTAGAAGCACGAGGTAGGTGTCAGAGAAGAGACTGCGAAGAGCATGCAGAGGGGTCAACAATCGTAGGAATTGGTCACGGGGCCATCCTATCAATCTGGCTTCCATCGACACAGGGAGCGGTCTCGGGAATATGCAAACAGGGACTCGATTTCCCTAGAAGGGCAACGACCCAGGAATGCTGCAATGGATGCTATGAGCCAAGCATTACGCAAAGCTGCCCGGTCACCTTTCTAGGAGGAGATTGAGCGGGCACCGATGCTAAGCAGGTTTACCGGGCCCCTGTTTAACTCTTATGATGGGAAGATAGATTCGGTAGAGCATGTAAGTCATTACATTCAGATGATGTCTTTGCATAGTCATAATGATGCGTTGATGTGTAAGGTGTTTCCTTCGAGTCTCGGGCCTACTGCTCTGAGATGGTTTAACGGGTTGAGGAAGGGTTTGATTCATAGTTTCGGAGAATTAATTCAAGCGTTCGGGGTCCGGTTTATGACATGCAGCCGTGTACCATAGCCCGTTGATGCATTGTTGTCTATGAAGATGGGGGCCGGGGAAACTCTTCAGAGTTATGCTAGTAGATATTGGGAGTTATACCTCGAGACTGGTAGGGGTAACGAAAAGGTGGTAGCCAGCACGTTTCAATTGGGGTTACCCGAAGATTCCAAATTACGGGAGTCATTGACAATAAGGCCTCCTGAGGATATGGGACAGCTCATGAGGCGTATCGAGGAGTACAAGAGGCTGGAGGATGATCGGCAATAGGACAAAGGAAAGGCTCCGATCACAAATCAATCCCGGCAAGGGGGTTTCCAGTGTAGACCTCGGAGGGACTTAAGGATACAGGAGCCAGGCACTCAAGTAGGGGAAGTCAATGTGACATTCAAGGAGCCAGTGCACAGAATTTTGTATCAAAATAAAAACGAGTCATACTTTCGGTGGCCAAACAAGATGGGGGGTAACCTATCGAGAAGAAATCAGAATTTGCATTGCACTTATCATCGGGACAAAAGGCATACCACTGAACAATGTAGGGTGTTGAAAGACCACTTGGAGCAGTTAGTAAGGTCGGGGCACTTGAAGGAGTTTGTTGTAGAGCCAAGGAATCAAGAGACCGGACAAGGTACTTGGCCGCGGGGGAATCCCTCTCACCCCCATTAGGTGTAATAGAAGTCATCCATACCACTTCAAGGGCTACCCTAGTGACCCGGAGAAAGGGGGTACTGACCGTGGTCCTGGTGGAGAATTGTTGGGACGAGTAGCCCTTTGAGAAGAAGTTGAAGTATACCCGGGAACCTATTGCCTTTAACGATGATGATTTGGAGGGAATGACCCAGCCTCATGATGATGCGTTGGTGGTTACAGCCCAGATAAATGGTTTCATAGTAAAGAGAGTGTTAGTGGACTAAGGGAGTGGAGCTGAAGTGATGTATCCCGACTTGTTTAAGGGGCTAGGTTTGAAGAACGAAGATTTATCTAAGTATGATACACCCTAGTTGGATTTGATGGTCGGATGGTGGTCCCAGAAGGGCAAATTTCGCTCCCCATGAACATGGAAGGTAAAGAAGTGATGGTGATATTTATAGTGGTAAATTCGTTTTCTCCATATACGGCCATTCTCGGTAGGCCATGGATTCATGCAATGGGAGCAATCTCGTCCACGTTGCATGTCAAAGTCAAATTTCAAACTGAGCATGGTATTGCTACTGTGAGGGGAAACCAGCAAGTGGCAAGACAATGCCTGGTCGCTGCCGTTAACCGAGAGATTAAACAGAAGGAGGCTGCCGAGGAAGTTGCTTTATAGCAATTACAGGAACTCCTAGAGAGAAAGGGGACTAGTTGTGCTGAGGAGTTGATAAAGGTGAGTATATTACCAGACGAGAACAGGAGTTTCCAAATAGGAGCAGGTATGTCTGACAAGGATAAAGTAGAAATGTTGTTGTTATTGGTACAAAATGTAGACATATTCGCTTGGAGTCCATACGAGGTGCCTGGGGTAGATCCAGAGTTTATAGTTCACAGACTTAATGTGGATCCGTTATTTCCCCCCAAGAAACAAAAGCCGAGGAGGTCGACTAAAGAGCACGTGAAGGCTGTTAAACAAGAAGTGAAGCGGTTAAAAGAAACAAGGGCAATAAATGAGGTTTTCTTCCTAGAGTGGCTAGCGAATACTATGGTAGTAAAGAAGAATGGAAAATGAAGGGTATATGTAAACTTTACCGATCTAAACCAAGCTTTCCCAAAAGACTCTTTCCCTGTGCCGAAGATTGATCAGCTGGTAAATTCAACGTATGGACATCCGAGGATGAGTTTCTTAGATGCTTTTCAGGGTTACCATCAGATTTCCCTGGCCACCGGGGATCAGGAAAAGACATCATTCATTTCTCTTGATGCTAATTATCATTACACCATGATGCCGTTTGGCCTGAAGAATATTGGTGCCACTTATCAACTAATAATGACGAGGATGTTTAGAGAGAAGATTGGGTGTATGGTGGAGGTATACATTGATGATATGGTAGTGAAAAGAAAAGAAGAGCCGGGGCATATCGATGATCTTATGGAGGTTTTTGAAGTACTTAGGCGGCACAAATTACACCTCAATGCTGACAAGTGTGCCTTTGGAGTGGGGGATGGCAAGTTTTTTGTATACATGATTACCCACGGAGGAATAGAAGTGAATCCCAATCAAATTGGTGCTATAGAGCGCCTCAAGTCTTCGAGCAACCTAAAGGAAGTTCAAGTGCTGACCAGCATGTTAGCCCCATTGAACTGGTTTATTTCTAAGTTTGCAGACCGGTGCCATCCATTCTACCAGCTGCTGAAAAAATGGAGAGGAATCCAGTGGATCGAAGAATGTGAAAAAGCCTTCAAGGACTTAAAGGAGTATTTGGTACAGGCACCCATGTTGTCAGCCCCGGAGCCCCATGAGGATCTATTTATGTATCTCTCGGTATCTCAGCACGTTGTGAGTGCAATGTTGATAAGGGATCAAGGTGTACAACAACCAGTCTATTACATTAGTAAAACCTTGGTTGATGCCGAGATGAGATATTTGCCACTAGAAAAGTTAGTATTAGCGTTGGTGTATTCCACAAGGAAGTTACCTCATTATTTTCAAGCCCAAACCGTTTATGTGTTAACCGAGTATCCCATGTAATCCTTGTTGAAAAGGTCTGATTTCACAGGCAAGATAGCTAAGTGGGGGACCTGGTTGGGTTCTTTTGATATATGATATAGACCCAGAAGTTTAGTGAAAGGTCAAGTTCTTGCTGATTTTGTTGCAGAATTTTCCTTGAGAAGAGAGGTGGAGACTGTTTGCCATGTGGAAGACCGGCCGTGGAGTGTATTTGTGGACGGTGCGTCTAGTGCACTAGGTGCAGGGGCAGGAATTGTTATTATCACACCGGAGGGGATACGGGTGAAACATTCCTTTAGGTTAGGCTTTAAAGCCTCCAACAACAAGACTGAGTATGAGGCCTTACTTGTCGAACTGAAAGCTGTTTTGATTTTGGGGCACAGGAAGTGGAAGTTTATTCAAATTCTTGGTTGGTCGTTAACCATGTGGACGGTAGCTTTGAAGCCAAAGATCCCCAGATGGTTGATTATCTGCGGTTAATAAAGCAGACCATAAGTTGGTTTCAGAAGGTAAAGGTTATTCAAATTGCTCGGGGGCAAAACCGACATGCAGATTCTTTGGCCACCTTGGCATCATTGCTAACCAAGTAGGTACCACGGCTAATCAAAGTGGAGGTGGTGGCAGAACCCAGTATTGATGCAAAGGTGAATGTCTCAATGGTTGCGGTGTCTAAACCTTGCTGGATGGACCCGATCATTGACTTTTTGGCTGAGGACCGTGTGCCAACCGATGAGAAAGAAGTAGAAAAGGTACGCCAAATAGCTACTTGGTATTGATTGTCAGCAGACCGCAGACTGTATCGAAGGTCTTTTGGGGGACCATATCTTTAATGCTTGCACCCCAGCAAGGTTGATGAGCTCTTAATCGAGCTCCATGAGCGGGTCTGTGATAGTCATGTTGCAGGACACTCATTAGCCCACCGAGCAATGATTCAGGGATTTTGGTGGCCACAGATGCATAAGGATGCTGCCGAGTACGTCTAGAAGTGTGAGTAATGTCAAAAGCACGCCTCGTTGATACATCAGCCGGCAGGGAGTTTGAATCCTATCAGTAGCCTGTGGCCTTTTGCACGGTGGGGGCTAGATATTATCAATTCGTTCCCTCGGGCTACAGGAAACCGAAGATTCGTTCTAGTAGCCGTGGACTACTTCACTAAGTGGGCAGAGGCCAAGGCACTAGCCAATATCTAGGATGTAGATGTCAAGAAGTTTGTGTGGAGAAACATAGTAACAAGATTTGGAGTACCAGAATCTCTAGTATCTGATAATGGGTTGCAATTTGACAGTAAAGCCTTCCGTAAGTTCTATAGCGACCTCGGTATTAAGAGCAAGTATTCAACCCCGGCGTATCCGCAAAGTAATGGTCAAGCCAAGGCTACCAACAAGGCGATTGTGAATGGGTTGAAGAAAAGATTAGAAGGTATTAAGGGGATGTGGGCCAAGGAATTACCAAATGTCTAGTGGGCCTACCGAACAACCCCCAGAAGATCTACAAGAGAAACTCATTTTTCACTGACGTATGGAGGCGAGGTGGTTATACCAGTTGAAGTAAGCTTATGTAATTCCCGGGTCTCAAGATTTGTCCCTGTCGAGAATGAAGAGTTAATGGTGAAGTAGTTGGACTTGTTAGAGGAATGCTGGGAATCAACAACCATAAGGCTAGCCGAGTATCAGCAGAAGCTTGCTCGTCAGTACAACAAGGATATTAAGTGGAGGGAGTTCAATATCGGAGATTTAGTGTTGCGGAAGGCGGTGGGGAATGCACGTGATGTCGGTGCCAGGAAGTTGGCTTCAAATTGGGAAGGTTCGTACAGGGTTACTGCTATTGCTAGAGCTGGGGCATACTACTTAGAAGATATGGATGAAAAGCCACTTCCCTAGCCATGGAATGTTCAAAATTTGAGAAGGTTTTACCATTAATTGTAGGAGGAATTACAAGTTATGTACAACTGTTGTGTAAAGAACAATGCTTATGTGTGTAATATACAGAAGTTAAGTTACCATTATTATCTCTAATTTTTCTAAGGACAGAAACTTGTGCTCGGTTCGATTCTGGTCACCGAACAAGTGGAAACATTATCTCTATTTTCCTAAGGATAGAAACCTATGCTAGGTTCGATCCAAACCTTATCTCTATTTTTTCCTAAGGATAGAAACCTGTGCTCGGTTCGATCTTGGTCATTGAACAGGTGGAAACCTTATCTCTATGTTTTCCTAAGGACAAAAACCTGTGCTCAGTTCGATCTCGGTCACCGAACAAGTAGAAACCTTATCTCTATTTTTTCCTAAGGACAGAAACCTGTGCTTGGTTCGATCCCAGTCACCAAATAGGTGGAAACCTCATCTCTATTTTTTCCTAAGGACGAAAACATGTGCTCAATTCGATCCCAGTCACCAAACAGGTGGAAACCTTATCTATATTTTATCTAAGGATAGAAACCTGTGCTCGGTTCGATCCCTATCACCAAACAGGTGGAAGCCTTACTTCCTCAAGTTAGTTAAGAATAGAAGCCCGGTTCGGCTCGATCCCGGTCACCGACCAGGTGCACACCTTAACCCAGTTACATGACATCTATAAATGAACAGAATAAAAATATGGCAGAAATGATTTAACTTCAACAAAAAGCAATAGCAATGAGAATTGTTCACAAATATGACCGAAACTAATGCTTTGTCACCACATCCCAGTGACTATAAGCAAACTAAGTAAAGCTATCAAAAAACCAAAGTAAAACAAATGTTTTGTCACCACATACCGATGACCATAGGCAAACCGAGTAAAGTAAGTAAGATAAAAAAGAATAAAAAGAGGCAAAAGAAAAAGCAAAGTAAAACGATTTCTTCTTCTTCAAGCAGCAAGGTCATCAGGCTGAGTTGGAATAGTGTCCACAACAGGGTGGGTAGCAGATTCTGGAAATTGTGATGGAACTAAGTTCGACACAACATTTGGGTTACTAGTGATTTCAAGGTCAACCAACTCCATATGGGAGTCAATCTCCTGCACCAGCTCCCTCATACTGGGAGTGTCTTCTTCTTCTTCGGCGCCAGTGGGATTCTTAACTAGGGGAGGAGGATCTGGGTAGGGTATTTGTTCGGGGTTCCTTGATGGGGAATCATCAGATACACCCATCACTTGTAAAGCAGCCATCCATCCCTCACCGAACCTATATTGCCGCGATTGGTAGATGATTAGTTCCACAGAGTTCTAGGCATCCGCAAAACCTGCGTTATACCATTTGTCCTTGCAGGCTTCTAGGGCCGCCTTCAGCTCGGCAATTTCTTTAGCTTGTGCCAAATTTAGACTCTCTGCTTCAACTAGCATGAGCTTTGTTCCCCCTAGTTTCACATCCATCTCCATCAACTTCTATTCTGCCAGTACCTGGGCCCTCTCAGTCGCCCTTTTCTTTTTCTTGGCATCCTCCGTAGCCTTACCCTTGTCCTTTGCCGTGGCCTCAGCGGCCTCCTTCAGGGCTTTTTCTCTGTTAGCTTCCTCAATGGCATCCTTCAGTCGGCTTCAATCATGTAAGCCAACTGCGCTGCCTGTTACAACTGTATCAATGAATATGAAAGGGAAAAAATATGCATATATTTGGGTAGCAAAAGGAGGACAAGATGTATTACCGCGATTGAGTGCCATTGCAACCGAGCAGCTAAGGATCCATCACTACCGTCGAAGAAAAAGTGCACGTCCTCAGGAAGTTGCAGGCCTTGTCCAAGACTTTGGGCAATCTGAGCACCCTTGCTCTGAGCCCAACTTCTTACGCTGGAAGTCACCGGGAGAGGCTCGTTCCAGAGCTTGAATTCGTGTGCCAACCCACGGCGGGGTGGGAAGAGGAAGACGCCACGTTGGATCCAACTTGCACGGTTGGGCGTGTGCCGGTTGGTTCCCGGATGACCACTGCAGTCGAGGTAGAAACCAGGGGAGTCCTTGAGGAAGTGTCCTCTGATCTTCTAGGGGGCTGGTCGGCAGTGCATTGCCTCTTCCGAGTACGGGTAGCTGGAGGGGGTTGATTCCTACCTTGAGTCTGTTGCTACTGTGCCGCAGGACAGGCACTGGGCAAAAATCGGTCAACTGTCATTGTCCTCCGAACGACCATTTCTCCTTTTCCTTGCTCGGCTTCTGCTACTGAGGAATTTACCGACTCGACCTTTACTTGATTGGCTGGCTGGACTTCAGCACGAGGCTCCTCAACTGGTCTGTGAACGGCGTGACCTTGGAAGACGGAGTCAGCCAAGGTGTCCCTTACAGGCACCAACGAGTCTGCCTTAACCAACCGGGGATCGAGGTCCCGAGCTTTGCCTACTGTTAGGTTTGGAGGAAGGAAATTTGGATGTCGTACGTCAATATACAACAATAGTGGATTATATACCAACGAAGCCGGTCCAAAAGGTTGACAGGTTGAATAAAACGGAGTGTAGCCAAGTATAAGATGGGATGCCCGAAATTGCCCATCAAAGTTGACGAAAATCTCTGACCGAAGTACAAAATTCAAGTCTCTCACGTGCACGACGCTGATGTTAGGTTTAAAGCTTTTGCCCTCTGTGTCAAAGCGAAACAAAAATTGGTTAGTACATGCTTAAATGATAAAAAAGACAAACAAACCACACTAAATTGAAAACACAATTAAATGTGCACAGTACCGACCAACATCCTAAGGCGAAGTCAGGCAGGTGAGCTCGTTGGCATGCCAATTGCTGCTCACCTAGACATACTCTCTTGCCGAGTTTCTATTAGAATCGGGAAGGCATGATATCAGTCGTACCTGTACATCCCTAACTTTTAGGTAGTAATCTGTTCTTATGTTAATGCACAAGCTATACATATAATTTATATCATGGTGGTCTAACTATAACCTGTACAAGTGGTTTAACCGGCTAACACAACTCACTACTCGGTAAAATTTGGGGGGGAGTTTGGTCGGGACTCCAACCATAAAATCTGAGGGTCCTAAGTATTAGAAGGTCTATAGGAAATCTAACCCCTCATTCTAAGATGGCCATTAGCGGAAAAAACACTACTTGAGGGCGTTGCTGAAGAGCAATATCGCCTTCATGACAATATGTTACCTCTACATCACCAGGGATATCATAAATTGCCCTAAAGTTGGCTAAGGCTGCCTCGGTGTTAAGAAGATAAGAGAAACCCATTCTTAATTCTAGAATAAGAAAAGGAAATTGAATAAAGAAAAGGAGTGAATGAAGAAACTTACTGTGGGCTTTAGGAATTTATGATCTTGGTTGGAGAATCTATGCACGGGAAGAATATGCTCAGATGTGAGGGATTTGAAAGATTAGGGATGTAAAAAATGATATAAAGAGTATGAAGAAACTATTTATAGGGAGAAGGCGTTTAATGGAAAAGGAGCAGGAAAAGTCTTTTCGAATTTCTTTTTGTAACTCCTACACTCGTGGCCTAGGTTCACGAACCATCAGGTCATGATTACGGCTGGATTTGACAGGCTGTCATAACGCTTCTTTTAAGGGGGCATTAATAACTGTCTTATCCTCCATTTAATGACTGATGGTTAAGCTTCACAAGGAATCCCTAGTTTGCCAGGGTAAGTCCTTGATTCATTCTCGATTGCCGGACACAAATCAAAGGGGGGGCTATTGTACGGCATACGGCCTCAAGCCCACTTGGCCCAAACACACCCGTAAAACGTTATTAAGCCCAAGCCCAAGCCCAATGGTATGCCCATTCCACTGATCGCAAGTTAGACATGCTCATGCCGATCATGTACGGATTGGTCGGGGGCTGTACTTACCAGGGGCAGCCCGTGACCTCTCAGCTCGGTATTGCCTTGAGGAATATTGCTGTTGAGCAACCTTTTGGAGGCTGGAACCAGTTCCAACGCCATTGCCACTGTTTCCAAGGAAGCATATTTCTTGTCAGGAATAATCAAATCGGACCCTTCCCACACGAGTGAAACCAGAAGGTAATCATGAGTACCCCACCAACCTCAAGCTATAAATAGGAGAAGGGAGTGTTACGACATATGTGATTCACTTGTTAGGAACATATGTCACTATTTTATGTAATTGGCTTATCCTTTGACAAAACGCACTTTAATTGTATTTGGGTAGATCTAGGATGTGTTTGATGCTTCAAGAAACCTTGTTTCAAGTTCAAGTGTTAAAGCCATGCAAGTCTGTCCAAGAATCAAGTGAGGAAGTGTTGAATTTTAAAGCTCGATAACTTCTCAACACCTCCTCGACACCTGGCTATCTGTCGAGCTCTTAAGGTGTTTCTTATCGCAATTTCGACACCTTCTCTATAGCTGGTCGATCGATCGAGAAATCTTCTGTCTCCTCGATAGCTTCTCGACACTTGGTGGATCGATCGAGATGTTCCATGACACCTTCTCGACACCTCCTCGATCGATCGAGATTTACTGAGCCTTACGAAATTCAGATTTCCAGATCTGATTTTCAGCCCATAATGACATGTATGTGTAAGGTTTCTTTTCTCACAACCCTAGACCTATATAAGGCTTATTTTAGAGGTCGTCACATAAGAAAATACAAGGAGAACATATGCAAAAGGTGACCGATACCTTATTCTCTGTAAAAGAAGCTATTGCATCTTTATGCCTTAAGGTTTTGTAACCAAGTGCTTCTTGATCTTCATTGTTGATGAAGTGAAGAACTTTGCAGCCAACATCTTCTTCTAGTTGGTGATTGAAGTCGCATACTGGGATCCGCGCAATTGATTAGTCACGTACTAAGATTCGTGCATCAAAGGGTGGCCTTCATATATTGAAGAGTTCAGAGATTCGGAAGCTGTAGAAGGTTTCTGCTGTGAGTTCATCTACGGGGATTGTAGAGTCTAGGGACAAAGGTTTTGTACTAGATTTGAAACTCCTTTTCATTATAGTGGATTGCTTTTCGGGAAGGTTTCCCCCCAGGTTTTTTACTGTGAAACTAGTTTGTTTCATTGGTTTTCCTGGGTTATTATATCTTGTCTTATTTACTTTTCCGCTGCATGATTTTGACATGATATTGATGTTTGTTTGTTTTAACAAGATTTATTCATAATAAATCTAATTAACAACTTGGGTTTAAAACTTGTTAATTCTTTCAACCGAGGTCTAAATTTCCCAACAAGGAGTAGAAAGAAGAGGTTGATCATGTTGAGCAAGAGAGAGAGAAAGAGAGAGAGAGAGAGAGAGAGAGAGAGAGAGAGAGAACACCATAAAAAGGAGAGTAACTTAGAGGGAGAGGGAAGGGAGTCTTAACAAGGAAAAGCAACAAATAATCTAAGCTCGGCTAGGAATTACCTGTGGTAGGAAATCCATAGCCCACATTATAATCAATTGTCAGCCTAATCCCGAATCCAGTCCATTAAGGGAGTTCAGGCACATACATATAAATATATATATATATATATATGTAGTTTTTCTTTTCTATAATATTCAAATGATGTCTTCACGGGTTACAAGTTACAACTAATGCATAAGGATAAAAGTCTAGTCTGCAAGAAATTGTCATAGCTCTTTCAATTGTGATAAATTTTTCATAATTTATTTATTGTTAGTTTTCACTAATTCTTTGTGCTTTTATGAGACTATTGTTTGTATCTATAGGTTTTGTAACCATAGTTTTAAAAACTAGACTGGCCAATTCAATGGGAATCGTGCACCAATTCGATTAGGTAAAAATCCTAAAACTGGCCAAAGACAAGTAAAAACCGAGACCTAGATTTTTTGACCGCACCGATTTTTAAAACCACGGTTGCAATTACCTCGTCTTCCAACACCAAAAAAGGAAGCAAGCTTTTCCATTTACTATATTCTCACAATATCCATTACAATTGGGGCCACAACCTCTAATGACTTTCGGATCACCAATTGACATCGAAGCACAGTTGTTGAAGCATGAATCATAACATTCACGCCAAGTCCCAAAAGCTAGAGATGAAGACTGCCCAACATGCATCGCAATGACTACAAGAAGCAAAAAAAGGGACCTCAAAACTCTTCCTTCCCCCATGGCAAACCTGAAAAGGGCATATTTAGTGTTTGTAGGTTTAATTTAATTTAGATCAAATATATTTTTTTTGTCGATGAAGTTTACCAAGTGAGCGTATTTGGTTTTTGAAATTTCAAATAAGCATTATTGGTCTCTAAAATTTTAAAAAATGAATGCTATTGATCCTTTTGTTATATTTGCTTACATGACTAATAGAGCAATGAGTTTACATTTTTACTTAAGTCACATGATCGTGTTTTTAATATTAAAAAATAGAAAATGTTAATGATACTACACACAACTTACGAATGAATATTTTAATTGTCTCTTTGTGATTAGTGGACATATCAATTTGTAAACTCAATGTAATAAAATTTGTAGTATTTCAAACAGTACCCTTAAAAGATTAAAATCTTCATTGACACATTTGAAACCCGAACCAGGCCTATTCCCAATTTGTCATGGTTTTTATTTTGGGGAAAATGGGTCTGGTTTGGTTTTGATTTTAGGGAAAATGGGTTAATGAAGATTGTAATTTATTTATAATCAAATAGAGGGGGATAAAATGTATCAAATAATTGAACTACAAAACTCTTGACAATTATTGTAAATTTTTTATATTAAAAATGCTTTCACTTAAAAAAAAATATAAACTCATTGCACCATTAGCTAGGCAAAGATCCAATAAAGAAAACGGTGAAATAAGTTGAAGAGATGAAACAAATGCGCATGTAGAATATACAAATTGTGGCGTAAAAGGAATTTAACATATGAAATCATTCAAGAAATTTGTGGGGGAGGGGGACAAGGGACTTCAACCTTCTTACCAGTTGATTTTTTCTGCAAAATCTGAGTCTCGTTTGGTTTCAAATTCTGATTATAAAATACATACCATTTTATAAACTCTTCTCTCAAACGTTTTTCGTGATATTGAATATTGTGACCGTAACAACCATTTACTACAATATGTGTTTCTCAACCAAAAAAAATCTACTAAGATATGTAAAAACTTGCATTTAATTTTACGGTACTTGGTACAAAACCGCCGCCCTCAGATCAAACATTTAGTGGTTTTGGGGGCCGTATTACTGGTCAACTAAATAAACGTACATTTATGAGATTGTACTGGGGTGTGTATTTGTGACCACTTAAATATTTTTGTTCATTTTAATAAGTACCTTAGGGTAATTATTAATAAGTCCTAATTTTAGAAAAGTTTTAACATATACCACTCTCATGAGAACTATAAAAAGTAGTCAAAACAATTAATTGCATTTTTCTTTTCCTATAAATTTTTTTAAAAAATACACTTTGGATGTCCGTTAACTTTTCCCAAATTTGTTATGCAAAGGCATGTCAAAGTTAGACATGGCAAAACGGGCGGGTCGGATCGGGTTTAGGTCAGGTCAATCGGGTTTGCAGGTCAAACGGGTCACGGGTCAATTGGGTTTCGGGTCGGGTTTCGGGTTGGGTCAGGTTGACCCGTATTTTTCAAACAAGTTTTTTTTCTTTTTTCTTTTTTTTTCTTTTTTTTTTTCTCAATTACAAAAACAAATCAATGACAACATGTTTAGAGAGAATGAATAAAATCAATTAAGCAAATGAATTGCACTTAATGCCACTTGTTAATATCCTTCAAATTCTGACAGTTTTGAGCATGACAAAAATGATTTATAGTCATAAATTCATGATGGAAAAATTCTTCAATGTTAATAGTTTACTGTCAAAATGCATATAATTACAAGTTTACATCTTCAAAAAGAGATAGATCTTAAAACAAACAAAACAAGTAAACCAGCAAAGTAGCAAGTTATCGGTCTTCTTAAGTGCACATGTTCCTGTTGCATTTAAAATAATAGTAAAGTTAGATTACTTCGAAAGATATACTAAACAAAAAAAGATTTCAAAATAAACATAACATATTAAGTAAAGAAGAATAAGTAAATATTTTATAAGAATTACACTTCAATCTCAATCTACTCAATGTTGGTAGCAGATTTAGCACTGCAAATATTCATACTTGCAAATTGTAGTTCAAGTTGGCCAATTTCGTCAGCATCTTCATCTACAATACAATATTTTAATATAACTTAATGTACCATGAAAGCAAATCAATAAAGAATTAAAATTGTATAATTATGACTATAAAAAATTAAATTACCTTCAAATCCATATAGCCAACTTTTAATATACAACGTAGCTTCCACATTCTCAAGTAAAAGACATGATTGATAATTTTAGTACACACTACACAACGTAGAGGAAATGAACTGAACTAAGAAGAGGAACCAAATAAAATAAAATAAGAGGGGTAGACAGAGATAGAGATGTAATGAACTAAACTGAGGAAGCTTTGCCTTTGGGGCAGTTTGGTCACGTTTCAACTTTCAGCCTTCAGGTTTGTCATTCATTTGTGCATTGTGTCACGTGCCTTCGGCTTTGGTCCCTTTGGACAATGGACTACAGCTAGGCCTAGTATACTATTCAATGAGTTTTTTTTTTTTTTTAATGGTTGTCTTGAGTCTTGAGTCTCTAACTCTCTTGACACTTGACAGCAATGATTATTAGTTTTGATATTTTGTGCTTTAAACACCTAATATCAAGACGTAGTTTATATTTTTTTTTAGTGAATTTTTTTTAACGAGTCGGGTCACAGGTTATCTGGGTCGGGTCGGATTGACCCGCAAAAAATCAGGTCGGGTTACGGGTCAACCCGTTTTTGCTTCGGGTAAAAAAAAATCGGGTTCGGGTCGGGTCGGGTCAGAAAATTCTGACCCGCATTGCCATGTCTAGTCAAAGTAGCTTCAACTTTGTTAAACCGTAAAACATAGAGATATTTCAATAGTTTTAATACCATTTAAATTACTTTTTTGTCCACCAATAATAGCCAATAATAATATATCACCTTGATTTTGTTGTGAAAATATTGTATACATAAATTTTTTTGCTTCAAATTTTATGAATTTCTTAAGAGTTGTTTAATTCATTTATAATCCAAATAATTCATTTATATATATATATATATATATAAATATGTGTGTATATATATATATATATCTATCTATATAATAATAATAGGTAAAGTTGAGAAAAACTCAAATTAAAATTCCAAATAGAGTTCCAATTTTGCGCAAAATGTTCTAAATTATTTATTCTTAAAGAGTTTTATTTCTTAATTTTAGAATTAAATGTGGGACCACATCATAAACATTCATTCAAGTGAGTTATTAAGAACAAAAACCAAAGAGTCTAGAATAAATGAATCATAAAAATAAAAATAAAAAGTGTTTCACAATAATTAAAAAAAAAAAAAAACATGGACAATTTACATTTTATACTTAATAATATTCTTACAAAATATAAAAATTATTATCAATAGTATTTAAATTATATCTATAGAAATTATATTATGCATTTTATTGTATATCATTAAGTGTATCCATGCATATGCATGTAGTTACAAGCTAGTATATATTTATAGGCAAAGCTAAGAGAAAATTCAATTAGATTTCAAATTAAAATTCAATTGGAATTTAATTTTGCGCCATGTGTCTCATCTAATCAAAACTTTTAAATATTTGTGCCAAGTGAGTTAATTTAGTGTAAAAATTGGATTTCAATTAAAGTTTAATTTTGTGCCACGTATCTCATCTAATCTTTTTTTTTTTTTTTTATTTGTAACAAGTGAGTTAATTCAGTGTAGAAAACAAGGAGTTCAATATGAATAAACCTAAGTAATATAAATATATATATTTTTAAAATCAAAGCTTAGAGAAAATTTGATTATAATCAAAATTAGATTTTGCCTTTGTTAGCTTTTCATACAAATTAAATTGTTTAGATTTTTGCTGTTATTTTTTTCTGAACTAATGAGTATATTTTTTATACTGTTTCTATTTATATATTTTGTACGTGAAAATCTTGAATGTAACAAATTGTAATTAAGCTAATCGAACTCATGCCCCTATTCCCATTCAATTTTTTTTGTTTTTTTGTTTTGTTTTTTTTTTTTTGTTTTTTTGAGAAACAAACACACACACACACACAAGGGAGATGGAAAGGGGTTCTAACACAAAGGCACACCACAACTCCACTCAAAAGCCATGGTAACTTTTAAGGGAGGATGGGGCAAGTTATACTACACACAACACACTCTCTTAAGCAATGTGGGACAATTACCCATTCTTTTTTTTTTTTGAGAAACAAACACACACACAAGGAGATACTATTGAACCAATTTATTCTTTTATTTTGTGTTGTATTTAGTAGAATTTCATGGACACTAATAGTGAATTGATATTGTATATGTAGTGTCCAATAGTTATTTTCAAAATTATATTGTAACAGTAGTGTAATGAGAAACTTGGCATAACCAATATCATTAAAATTGTAAGGAAAAATCATTTTAGTACCTCCAAATGTCCTAGTCGAAATAATGTCTTATATATTTGATAATTTAAACTAACATCAATAGCATCTCTATAATTCATCATTTTTGTACGTAAACACGAGTTACATACTAGTATATATTAAAAGTCAAAACTTAGAGAAAATTCAATTAGATTCTCAATTTTGCACCACGTGTCCTATCTAATTTTAAAATTTTGTGTCATGTAAAAGTTCATTTTTGTTAGTATTGAATCGAATGAATTTAACATCAAACATTAAATACATTAAATTTGAAAATTTAAAAAAATGAAAATTTTGGCACTATAGACTGATTAACGGATTTCAACATGATTTATGGCTTTAATTTCTTTACTCCTGATCTTATGTCTTTTTGAAGAGACTGAATTTGGTAAGGATGGAGTGTAAAACCCATGTTTTACATCAACCAATAAAAAATTGTCACATCAGCATTTTCCTTAAGATTCAATACATCATACCACACCTAATAATATCTCAATAAACTCCTAATTTTTTTAGATTTATATATGGATATTATAATTAATTAAGTGTGATTGTGCTTATTCTTAAATATGTAATAAGATGATGTGTCATGTTGAGATTGGAGAAGCAAAACATGAATTTTACACGACATCTTTGCAGAATTTAATCTTATATTTAAATTCCACTTATTTCAATATTAAACTACTCTCTCTTTTTTTTCTTTCTCAAAGAAAAAGCTACTACCTTTTTTATTGTCCAATTAATTAATTTGGGGATTTTAAGAGTTTTATAGTCATTCCTAAACTAACGTTTAAATACATGGAATTGTCATTTCATTTCTTAAACAATCTTCCATGATATATAAAAATCACAGAAATGATCTACCCCCTCTCTGTGATGCATCTTCCTATGACCAACCCCTCAGCTACACCGCGAAATGCATGTGTCTCGCATGGTCTCTCCCTCTCATTTTTTTATTTTCATTATAGAGAGTTGTATTTGGAAATATTATTCAAAATGTACTAATACTGTATTTGCCACACCATAAATTTATGTTGAATTTTATGTCAAAATAATAAGTAGTCTTTGTTAACTAAATGCTAGCCAGAAATTTTTTTAATGTCTTATTAGATTAAAGTTTTTCTTTGGGTTATGATGTTTTTTTTTTTTTTTTTTTTTTGGTCTGTGTGCATAAACTCAACATGCAAGTGTTGTGTTATATTTGGAGTTTTCAATTCTTTACATATGATGGATTTTTCAAGAATGGTTGAGATTTAACAAGCTTCTTTACAATATAAAATAATTCTAAGTAAAAATAAGCATAAAGGATGATTATTGGAAATTGCATATATTTGTTTAAATCTCAAGGCTTCACTATTAATATGTGCAAATAATGAAATATTAAAATATGTTTAAATCTCAAAGCTTGTATTTCTAAATTTCAGATTGCATGTTTAAGAATTGAGTTCTTTGAGAATATGATATGTAAAGAAAGTAGTTAAATGTTTATAAACATTAAACCAAATACCTAATAAGAAAACCGTGTGAAGCACGGGTTAGGAACTAGTTAGATTCTAAATTGAATTTCAATTGGAATCTAATTTTGCACTACATGTCCATCTAATTTTTTTAATTTTTGTGATAAGTTAATTATTAGGTGCAAAAACCAAAAAATCTAAATCTAATTAAATTCTAAATTATATATATATAAATATAATGAGAAACCATTACATATTTTAGAAATATATAGTTTAAAAAATGTGCAAACTAATACTATATATAATTTGAACCTCTTCTCAAAAAAAGGTAAAAATGTATAATTTGAACCGTGTAATTGCGATTATTTTTAATTGTACTCATGCATATGTATGGACTACACACTAGTTTTATGTAATGAATGGAACAAAAAATTTAAAAATTTTGGCAGCATTTGCCATTTTGAATTAGAATTTAAAAAAAAAAAAAAAAAAAAAAAAAAAAAAGAAAAAAAGAAAAAAAGAAAAAAGAAGGAGATGAACACTAAGGTACAACAAATTTGTCCAAGCAAAATAAAAATCAAAACAAATAAAAAATAGTAATTGGAATCCTCGGCATGGAACTAACAACTTTAGCTTATAGTACTCTTTTTTTTTTTTCCCTCAAATTCGACCCTATAATGCTTAGATTGCATGGAAAAAGTAAGCCTCCCTCTACCGGTCTACCTGCAATTTCATCAAAAAGACCAACAGTCTATGAGAGTACAGAAGTAGAAATTCAAGGAGATATAAGATCAAATTACATGAGAAAAAAAATTGGAAATGGATAATTGGGGAGAATTACATTTATTTTTAATATAATTTATGGAACCATGTATATAATTGTGGAAAATACTTAGTATTTTTGGAGAATAGCAAATTGTTGCGCTCTCCTCTCACATTCACGATAGACCCTACTATGAATTTAATAAGTAGACCCTACTATGAATGTGACTATGTAAAAGGAAAGAACATCTTCCACCATACTTCGAGAGTACATAAGAATTACTCTATAATTGTTAGTCCAATTCCAATGGTAAGTACGTCTCCCACAAACTCATCACAAGTTACACCAGAAGTTGATTTTAAACCCCCTTCTTTTTTTTTTCTTTTTCTTTTTTTGAGAAAGTGATTTTTAACCTGTTGATGTGGGCCCGTGTGTGGCTTGAATTTGCCACAAGCCCACTTCAGTAATTTTAATGACAAGCCCAGCCAGCCCAGCCACCTATTTGACCTAATAGGAGTAGTAAAAGGAAGACTCCTTTGCCTACTTGGTTAATAACACACACATATACACACACACACACACATATATATATATATATATATATTGTTATGTGAGGCAATGTGAAGAGCATGAAATATAGAATTCCTAATAACCGTTCTTGTCCAAACTTCCCATTGTGGATCAACACCAACCCACATTGCAAATTAATTGTAACACGTGTTTTGCTTAGTGTCTTAATCCAGAGAACCAAGGGCAACACCCCTAAAATATATATTCTTTTATTTAAATTTACCCAATCAAAAATCCTTTCATTCCCAAATAAAAAGATAATACGGTGATAAATGAAGGAAGGGTGACATATAATTAAAAAATAATAATACAATTAGGATTAAAATACATAAATGGTGTCCTTATATGGTGTATTATTATTATTCAATTGGAGTCTTCTTAAGGTGTTACCTCCCTAACATAAAATATTAATTCAATAAAAAGTTATTAGATTGTGTAACATTAATTAAATTTCCACCAGGTGTGACTATATATATATATATATATAGAGAGAGAGAGAGAGAGAGAGAGAGAGGGCTGGGTTCAAGTTATTCCTGGTGTAACTCTAAAAGCAATGTTACACCACCGAATAATTTGTTATTGAATTTATATTTTGTAAACTCTACTGTTGGATTACATGTTTTATATGTTTTTAGCATGCATGCCAATTTTCATGTTAATCGGATGTTATTTACCATTCGATTCATAAACTCATCTCATATTTTAGCATTATTTTAAACTACAAAAACATTATTTTAAACAATTGATTAATGACATGACTATTGATATTTAATCCCCTTGAAATTTTGAAAGTCTTAAGAATATACAAAGATAATGTTGAATTTGTTAAATTTCACATCAAACTAAAAAAATATTGGATAGTGTAATATTGCACACTCCCACCCAAACCAATATAAAAACTATGTTTGTTAGGGTCAATTTTGAAGGTCCAACCAATTTGGCTTTTTGGGCCTACCCACCTGGGTTTGAGAGAGTGGTGTCAAGCCCACTACTACTCACTATAATGTTTTAGGCAATACGGGTTAATAGTGTCATACGAAGGACCACTTAAAGGTTCTCACTCACCAAATAATGCCATCAATTAGAAATAACTCTTGCTGAAAACACTACTTGTGCCACCATACACACATAAAACACCTTTAGGAATTCACTTATTGCACACATGAATTAAATTTTGTGATTTTTTAAACAAGAACAAGCAACATAATAGATATGTATGATGCATAAATAATTAAGAACAATTAAATATACTGACAGACCAGATGAATGCAAAATGTAAATTTGATCAAGGTTTGTGTTTGACACTATATTCTTAAGACAAATTTGCCCCATAATCTTTATTTGGTGGTGCTTTGAGACTCTTAGACATCAATCTCTTAAAATACAATGATCAAAAACACACAAAAGAGCACAACATTTTGAGTGCACAAGGAACAAAATTGTCTAATTTTCTCTTTGACTCCATGCATGGAAGAAAAAAAAAAAAACTGTTTGAATGAAATAAAAGACTCACTATTTATAATAGACACATTTGCCCCATTTTAGAAATAAAAAAAAAAAAAAAAAACAAAAAAAAAATGCTTAACAAAAAAAGACACATTGTTTAGAATAAAAACCACAACTTGATACAAGGATGCTGGACAGTCCACACGAACCTGGGTCAATGAGTATATAAACTTATAAAATGTGACTCTACATAAAAATTGATCAAGATAAGTCTTAAGCGCACTCACATCAGTTATTGCATAATAGCTTAAGGGGTAAATTTTGCACATTCAACCCCAAAATCACCCACATCAGCTCATATAAAATTATGCAAATCTACATTCTAGTTATAGTAACTGTGTAAATAAACATAGTTATTGTTCTTGTGCATATCAATATTTTATTAATTTCTTTAGCTTCTTTTTTTCTCTCTTTCTCCTAATCTATCGAAATAGTAAAAAAAAAAAAAAATGAAGAATGAATATTATTGAAATAGAATGTAGAATAGATAATCTAATGTGAGTGTTTTTGAGAAGTAGTTGTATAAAAAAGAAAAATGAGATCCTTATGCTAAACTAATTTTTTTACACCAGCTAATACAATGTTCTTGTTAGAATAATGTGGCTCAACATGATATTTTATGATGTCTCCATTATCAATAAATAATTATTCAAAATTTCTTGTGAAATTATGCAATATTTTTATGATGTAACATATTGGTATATTGAAATAGGCCTACTTGATTTAGTAGATTGAGATTATGAATGTATTCATCATAGTCCTTGACTTAACCATATCCATAATGATGTAGTCCATTCTTATAGGTACATTGTTAAACCATGATGGAAAGGGGTGCAAGTTAGAATTGCTCAGACTATGAAAGACAATAAATGCTAGCTTTTCGATGGTCAATGCATGATAATCTTGACAATCCTTCCATAATAAGATTCATGCACGTTGAGCGTTGGTTGGAGTTCAAGCCTCTAGAAGAGAGCTTCACACATATATAAACTTAGATTAGGCTAGAGTAGAATTTCTAATGTGAAGGATTTTATGATTGATCATATCTTTTCTGAATGTTATAAATATTATTAAGGCGATTACTTATGAAATAAGTCCTTGAATATCATAAATTTGTAAGAATATTTTCACATCTTACAATTTATTTTTGTTATATATATTTATAATAATTGTCAACTTATAGATATATTATTATATTTGTTTCTCTTAGAATAAAATTCCAACAGTTCTAACAAGAAAAAACGTGCTTTCCAGAATGATTCGAAGACCCGACCCACCCGAAGAAACCGACCGGACCCGATCCGACGCCGGCAGACCCGACTACTCCGGCGGTCGGCGGCGGGTCTTCACCACCAAAAACCGATTCCGGCGGGTCGGTTTCGGTTTCCCTCCCCTAAAACCCGAAAAACCCGAACCAACAGAAAGATATACAAATTCCGACCAAAATTTCCAGATTCCGGCCAATTTTTCCAGATTCCGGTGAAAAACAAGCATTCCGACGAAAGTTTTCACTTAGATCCGGTGAGATTTTGACCGGATCTGGCGAAATCTCATCAAATCCAGTGATATTTTTGCCGGATCCAGTCAAAATCTTACTAGATCTAAGTGAAAACTATCGCCGGAATCTGGGTTTTGCCGGAATCTGGAAAATATGGCCGAAATCTGGAGATTTTCACTAGAATCTAAGTTTTTCTCACCGTTTTCTCGTCGTCTTCTCGCCGTCTTCTTAGATCTATGACTCCGACCGACCCGCCCTCCACCCGTTGATGGTTTGATCCGCCCGACCCGATTACTCCGGCGATCGGCGGTGGGTGCAATTTTTTGCCACCCGATTCCGGTGGGTCGGTTCCGGGTTGAGCACAAACCCGACCCGGACCGACCCGTGGACAGCCCTAATTACCACCGTTCACACATGCCTTGGTTAGGAAAGAGAGAGCTTCGAGGTGACCCTTACGAAGTGACCTCTACCTAGGGTATTGCACTTGGTGCAATTACTATCAATGGTTGAGATTGATAATTGCAAAAAGCAATTTTCAATCTCAATCATTGATTGAAAAAGATTAAGAAAAAAGTTAAAAATAAAATTTTTTTTTGAAGGAAATAGGTGAATTGCACCCGGTGCAATACCTAGGTTGCACCGGATCCTAATCGTAGTTACACATTATAGTGTCAGGACAAAGTTTAGACATAATGCTCCCAGTACAAGATGATTATAAACATTAGGTCGTATGTTCAAAATGTTTTTCTTCTTTTTTTTTTCTTTTTTTTTTTAAATTTTTTTTATAAATTTAAAAGTATATGTTGACTAATTATTATGAATTTAATACATTTGTAGTTATGGGTGGTTTAATTTTAAAATATAATAATGTTGTAACTCATGTTTACACAAAAATATTTAACAATAGCGATAATAATAGGTGGCCTTAATTAGGTGAGTAAGGTAGATATCTTGACTTTCGCGCTAAGTAATTTAAATAGATAATGTACTAAAATTAAAAAAATTAAATTGAATATGTGGCGCAAAATTAGACAAAAATTAGAGATTAATTTGGATTCAATTAAAATGATTTTGCTTCGTTTTAATATAATACTAGTAATATGCCAGTGGGATGAACATATTGATTTAAAATTTTGTGTTCAAGAAAAAAAAATATTTTATCAATATTTTCAATATTATCATAATAATTAATGAGTTAATTGAAGCTCTAAACTAACTAACGTAAGACATTCATAATTGAGCCACTTGGCACATGAACATTATATTATACTAGCTAAAGGCACGTATGTTGCACAGTTTTATCATAGACTTATAGAATATATATTTTATAAAAGTAACAATAACCAAATAGATAATTATTATAATAACAAAATGAATAAATTGTATTGGTATAACAACCATAAAAAATAAAATGATAACACCTCAATAGAAAATTATTAGCTTGTAACATACCAATTATGCTCTAAGGAGACTTGTAGTTACATGTATCAAATTGTTTTTATATGAATTTTTGTTAGGACATATGTGTTTCACATGTTAAGAACATATGTCATGATTTTATATAATTGGCTAATCCTTTGACAAAACGCATTTTACTTGTATTTGGATAGATCTAGGATGTGTTTTAAATACTTCAAGAAACCATGTTTTAAGATCAAGTGTTGAAGCCTTCAAGTCTGTCCAAGAAAACAAGCTGAAAGTGCAGAATTACTAAAGCTCGACAGCTGGCTCGATAGCTGCATCTATCGAGCTTAAGAAAGCTGTTTCAGCCCCGTGTGCTCGACACCTGCTCGACAGCTTCTCGACACCTCCTATCTGTCGAGGTTTAAGAAAACAGCAATCTGATATGTTTTTCTTGGGATCCGTGATTATGTGTTTGAGCCTTCTTTTCTCCTAACCCTAAACATATAAAAGGATTGTTTTAAGGGCCGTCAAAGTGTTCACAAGTTGCACAAGTATTGAGCAAACTCTGTTCAAGCAAATTGTGATCGGAGACAAAGTTCTTGCCCTAGTTCATCTCTTTTTCTTAGAGAAGTTGCTGTGTATTTGCACCATAGGGTTTTGTGACCAAGCATTTTCTTGATCTTCATCGTGTGGATGAATTGAAGAACTTTGCAGCCAACAACATTCTTAGTTGGTGATTGAAGTCGCGTACTGGGATCCGCGCATTGGTTAGTCACGTACTTGGGAGCCGTGCATCAAAATGGGGAACTGTCACTACAGAACAAGTCCAATTGGGTATTGGGGTAAAGGTTCAACTGTAGGTTGGTAAGGTACTTGAGATTCCTTTACTTGTAACCGCTTGTTGTGATAATAGTGGAGTTTCGGAAGTGGTGACCTGAAAATCATCCAGTGGGGTTTTTGCCGTAAGGTTTTCCCCATTTGTAAACAAATCACCGTGTTATTTATTTTCCGCTGCATATCTAGTTATTTGGTGATTTGTTTGTGCTACCACGTTTTTGCATGATAAATTGATTAATTAATAACTTGGCTAATTAATCAATTAATTTCAATCACAAGGGGTCAATTCAGTTTATGGCCTATCAATTTTGTATATAGTGGATCTGTAATATTAATTATTATCTACAATAATATTAATGAGAAAAAAAATGTTAGAAGTTACTTTACCTTTGGGAGATTGTTGAATACCTCTTTGTACACTATATTTTTAGTGTATCCTTGGTCTTGTTTGTCATTGTTAGAAGTTACTTTACCTTTGGGAGATTGTTCTTTAGTTCTTCGTGCAATTGGTTGTGGCTAAATATTGGACTTGGCAAGTAGTGGCCAACATTGTTTAGAGTTTGTCCTTGATTTTTGTTGATTGTCATAGCATAATAGATTATCTTCTTAACGTTAAAAAAACCTTTGTTCCGATTTCTAGAATTATCGAGGAATAAGAACCTTTGTTCCTATTTTTGAGCCTATATTAATTTTTGCTTCTATTATCCAACATGCTTCACATGCAGAAATATATCCACAATCTAAGTAACTCATGATTTCATCAACATCAATGATTTGTTTCTATCTGGAGATTTCATTTCTTATTACGTTTTCTTGTACTAACATTGTAGCCCTATCAGGGCCTTTGTTTATATACTTGAAGAGATATTTACCAATAGATTGATATTGTGAGGAACCATCTCCTTTTTTGTACAAATCTTTCATCATCTCTTCTTCTATAAATTGGATATCCATTAGTATCAATTGTCATCTCATTGTAAAAATTCTTCAGAAATTTTTTAGTGTAAGAGCCATTTACCATACCAGCTGAGTTTTATATGCATCAGGGTCTATGTCTTTGTTTGGAATTTCTGTTGATATGACTCTATTAATGTCTGCTAGGGAAGGATATTTGTTGTCATGGTGAAGCCAAATCAAAATATGTGCATCAGGCAATCCTCTTTTTTGGAATTCAACAGTTTACAAAACTACATAGAACAAATAATGTATTTTTAATTTTCTGTAAATAAGAATATTAATTGTGATAATTTTTTTTATAACTATAATTAACATGTAATCATGCAAAGATTATCATTTTGAATGTTTTTTGTGAGGCAATGTGAAGAGCATGAAATATAGAATTCCTAATAACCTAGTAGTGCAACCGCATCACATAAATTCTTGTGATCTTTGTGTGTGCTTGTTATTTAATTTCCGCTTATTTACCGTTATTGATTTGAGTCTTGGGGTGTTATTTGCACAACATAACCTTAATTGTGTAAATTGACTCCAAATACGAATGTGTGTATATATATGTATATGTGTGTGTGTTTATATATATATATATATATATATATTTATATGACCCCAATTTTATATTGAAACAAAGATAATAGCCCATCATGTACACGTTAATATGTTATTAAAAAAATTTAATTAACCACTAAAGAAATAAATTTTATCCAGTGCACAACATGCCTACACTACTCTGATTCTCAAACACACACACACACCAAAAAAAAAAACAAAAAAAAACAAAAAAACAAGAAAACAAAAAAAACAAAAAAAACAAAAAAACAAGAAAACAAAAAAAACAAAAAAAACAAACAAACAAACAAACAAAAAAAACAAACAAACAAACAAATTCTTACAATACTCTATTCGAGGTTTGGGTGAAGTTATGGTTGGCAGCCTTAAGTTAACCAATTTTCTTTTAAAGAGCTATCTTAGCATCATGAAAAAAAAAAAAAAAAAAAAAAAAAAAAAAATACTGACAGTATTTGGTTACGCAGCAAATACAATTGGAAGCTAAACCTTTTTTCGTACATTCTTCCCAAAATCTATATATAAAAGGAGTGAATGAGAAAAGTTATAGTAGTTACAATGTTTTTGATTTGTTCAATTTTCACTGTTTTGCTAGCCCTTTTTTTTTTGTGAATGCGTAAAACTACAGTAGATTTGCTACATTATTTTTGGTTGGTCCAATTTGCAATGTTTCACATTATAATAAAATATTAACACAATAAATTGGCACAAATATTTTTACAATTGTTGAGGTGTTAATTTCATATAAGCCAAAATAAAAAATAAAATATCATACTGGAACCAATCACAACAAAAAAATAAAGGTATTGTGTAAAAAGAAGTGCTACATCCATAATATGTTTCATAACAAATCATAAGTGGTAAATTGTTATTAGTTCTAATTTAAACTTATCAATGAAACTACTTTTTTGTCTACCAATAACAACCTGTAACAACATACTACTTATGATTTGTTATGAAAATGTTGTAGACATAGCATTTATTTTGTGAAAATGTTAAGACATCTTGTCATCATCACAATAATTTCAAAACTGCTGAGCTGTCAATTTTTTACAAGTTAAAATAAAATATAATAAAATTATTAAGGTATTATTTCCAACAACGTATATATCTCGATTGGTACAATAGTTGGAGCTTGCTATTACCTTGGGGAATGGGCACATGAAGTTACTGTCCTTTTACCATATATTTGACCGTTACCCCCATAAGTCATTTTGAAACATAGTTTAAATTTGTTAATTTGATTTATTTTATTATTTTAAGATTTTTTGTGATAAAATTAGAATATTAAGACCTATTATGTAAATTGCAATCATTTGTTAAATAATGGATTTAAAATATTTAAAAGCAAATCAATTTTTTTTGGTAGACCTAACAAAATGGCCCTTTTGAATATACACTGTTAGAACATATGTGATTTGATATTGTAAGGTTGAATTTAATCAACCATTCTGTTGGCTTTATTCCATGCCAATTTGCTTGTAATTCAGCAGTTAGAAACTCTGTATTTAGGTGGGAATCATGTAAGGGTAGTGTGTGAGAGAGTGTGAAGAAATGCTCAAGACTGTGCAGTGAAGCAGGGACTCGCGACTGGATCTCGCGGGTGGCTCACGGCTTGCAAGCCGCCAGAAGATTCACACAAGTGAAGCATGCAGAGAAGCTGAACCGTCATGCCAGCTATAGCACTACAGGACAAAAAATCCAGACTGGCCATTCAGTTAGCTCGCGGCTTGAACTCGCGACTCAGTCAAGTCGCAAGGCCAAGTCGCCAGCCAGCTCTGTTTTGAAAAACTGACTCTTCGCATTCCATTCTCACACCAGTATAAATATCCCTTATACCCACGAAATGTAGAGAGCTTCTAAAGAGAATTTTGAGAGAGAAACCCTAGAGAAAAACAAGATTGACTCATCCACAATCTTCATCTTTGTTTCTCCAAATTCCTCTACTTTCACCCTATCCATTGATACATCCTTGAGAGGTACATTCGCCAAAACCTTTTCTCACCATACCCATATCTGTGAGAATGCTGTTTGGTGCTTGGGAAGTAGTTAGGAAAGGACTAGTTGATATTGGTTGATGCTATGGGCTATAGCAGAATCCGGTAAGCTAAAGAAAACAAAGGTTCAGCTTAACCTCGTTAGAGCAAGAAGCTTGGAGGGCTTAGGTACACTAGGTAGATTAGGCTTGGAGGGTCTACTGCTGTTCATGTATCCCAACTTCATTCTTTAGTGGGTTATTGACCGCTTGGAGGGCGGCGGAGAGGTTTTACGCCGAGAACTTCGGTTTCCTCTTCGATAACACATTGCTGTGTTGTCCTTGTGTTTGCATCTCTCTTCCTTAATCTTTGTCATTTAATTTCTGCTGTGGTTGTGATTTTATTTGACTTAGATTGTTCTATTCATTTAATTTCCGCACATATATTGTTTGATAATTAGCTTGAATTGGTAATTTGTAATTTGGGGGTCTAAACGTTCAAGGTGTTTTACACACTAATTGAACTTTCAATTGGTATTAGAGCAAGTGCACTTGCTGTGGCTTAATTACCTTAGTGCGATCCTAGACCCCTTAACTATGGATAAAGCTATGGAAAAGGTTATGTTGAATTGTAGCTTAAATGTTTGTGATAATGATTCTATGAGTATGTTTGAAGGGTGTCCTAACATTGAACTCTTGGAGTTATTGAAAACAAAGAAACATGCTAGGATGTTTGTTCACATGCTGAAATATTTTGAAAATGAGAATCACATTTTACACAAAAGTCTATGTGAGTCTAATTTTTTGATTAAGAAGTATAAAAGAAGAAATAGAATATTGTGTGATAAGGTTGAGAATCTGAAAAGGAAAATTCATTCTAACAAGAGCATGGAAAATGAAGACAAGTTTATGTTTGAAGGTTAAGAGTGCTTGTCTCATGCTTGCTTGTTTGTGCACACTTCTTTGAAGGTTTTCAATTCATGTTTATGGTATCTTGATAGCGGCTGTTCTTGTCACATGACAGGGGATAAATCACTGTTTAAGTCTCTTAAAGAGAAGGTTGGTGACTATGTGACATTTGGCGATGGAAGTCATGCTCAAGTTCTTGGCAAAGGGACTGTTGAGATACCAGGATTACCACTATTGAAAGATGTCTTATACATCAAAGGACTAAAGGCAAATCTCTTAAGCGTCACTCAAATATGTGATGAGGACTTCCTTGTTCAATTCTCAAAGAAGGGGTGCATAATCATTGATGAAGAAGGGATTCAAGTCTTGGAGGGAAATAGGACTACCGACAATTGCTACGGAGTAGTTCCTACGGCACCCATTTCGTGTAGAAGTGCTCATGTTGACATGTTGGAACTTTGGCATCACAGATTTGGGCATGCAAATTTCAAACAAGTAGCTAAAGTATCTAAACTTGAAGCAGTTGAGGGACTTCCAAAGTTTGGAAAGGTGGAGAAGACTATTTGTGGTGCATGCCAAATGGGAAAGCAAACAAAGGCAAGTCATCACAAGGTGAATGTAATTGCTACCTCACGTTGTTTAGAACTTCTTCACGTTGATCTAATGGGGCCTACAAGAACTGAAAGTCTAGGAGGAAAGAGGTACATTATGGTCATTGTTGATGATTTCTCAAGATACACTTGGGTTGAATTTCTTAGAGAAAAATCAGAAACTTTTGAGAAATTGGAAATTCTTTGCAAGAGACTACAAAACGAGAAAGGGGTTCCTATTGTCAAGATAAGGAGTGATCATGGCAAGGAGTTTGAGAATGCAAGATTTGAGTCGTTTTGTGAGAAGAATGGAATCAAAAAGGAATTTTCAGCCCCCAAGACTCCTCAACAAAATGGGGTGGTTAAGAGGAAGAATCGGGTGATTCAAGAAATGACAAGAGTTATGCTACTCAACAAGCAAATTCCTCAAAATTTTTGGGGAGAAGCCGTGAACACCTCATGTCACATTGGTAATAGAATATTCTTTCGAGCGGGAACAAAGAAGACCGCTTATGAAATTTGGAATGGAAAGAAGCCGAGAGTGAAGTACATCCGAGTGTTTGGAAGCAAGTGTTACATTCTAAATGATCGAGAGAATCTTGGAAAATTTGATGCAAAAAGTGATGAAGGCATTTTCCTTGGGTATTCTACTACTAGCCGGGTATATAGAGTTTTCAACAAGAGAACAAAGACGGTAATGGAATCCATCAATGTAAAAATTGATGATGCCATAACAAAGGTAGAGATGGTTGATGATGGAGAAGGACCAAGTACCAAAAGAACCCACAGTTGAGGTTGAAGCTCTTGATATAGAAGTTGAAGGACTTACACCGGAAAAGGAATCAACTCCTGTGAACTCAAGAGTGGAAACAAGATCAATGTCTAGAATAGCAAGTCCTCTCACCCTTCCGGAAGTTCATCCTCCTATCTCCCGGAATGATGAAGTGTCTACATCAAATAAGCCATCATCAAGAGTGATTAAAAACCATCCGGATAGTAACATCATTGGGTCTTTAGATGAAGGTCTTCAACTCAGAAAAGGAAACATTCTTCTAGCCAATCATGTAACATACCATTGCTACCTTGCCCAATTTAAGCCGAAAAGGGTAGAAGAAGCTCTTCAAGATGAAAATTGGGTTGAGTCAATGCATGAAGAGCTGAATCAATTTGTGAGAAATGATGTATGGGAACTTGCTCCTAGACCTGAAAATGTTCATGTCATCGGCACCAAATGGATCTTCAAAAACAAAACCGATGAAGATGGAGAGATTGTCCGGAATAAATCTCGGCTAGTGGCTCAAGGATACACTCAAGTAGAAGGAGTAGATTTTGATGAATCCTTCGCTCCAGTGGCAAGACTTGAGTCTATTCAAATTCTTATATCAATTGCATGCACTATGAACTTCAAACTCTACCAAATGGATGTGAAATGTGTATTTCTAAATGGATATCTGAATGAAGAAGTGTTTGTTGAACAACCCAAAGGCTTTGAAGATCCTCACTTCCCGGACCATGTGCTGAGATTGAAGAAAGCCCTTTATGGCTTGAAACAAGCTCCTAGAGCTTGGTATGATCGGCTTACCCATTACCTCTTGGAAGAGGATTCAAAAGGGGGTATGCAGACCGGACTTTATTTGTGAAGAATGATGAAGATTTTCTTCTCATGGCTCAAGTATATGTTGATAACATAGTATTTGGAGCTACCATTGATACTCGAGCTATAGAGTTCTCTTAGGAGATGAAGAAAGAATTTGAGATAAGTATGGTGGGGGAACTTACATTTTTCTTAGGCCTTCAAGTCAAACAAAAGAAGAAAGGCATATTCATTTCACAAGAAAAATATGCTAGAAATATTATCAAGAAGTTTGGATTAGACTCCAAAAAGCACGCCTCTACTCCCATGAGTTCATCTACAAAGCTGAATGTTGATTCTTCCGGGGTAGAAGTGAGTCCAACCTTGTATAGGAGTATCATTGGGAGTTTATGTTAGGACATATGTGTTTCACATGATAAGAACATATGTCATGATTTTATGTAATTGGCTAATCCTTTGACAAAACGCACTTTATTTGTATTTGGGTAGATCTAGGATGTGTTTAAATACTTCAAGAAACCATGTTTCAAGATCAAGTGTTGGAACTTTCAAGTCTGTCCAAGAAAACAAGCTGAAAATACAAAATCACTAAAGCTCGACAGCTAGCATGTGTCGAGGTTTAAGGAGCTGTTCAGCCCGTATGCTCGACAGCTAGCTCGATAGATTCTCGACACCTCCTATCTGTCGAGGTTTAAGAAAATGGCAATCTGGTCTGTTTTTCTTGGGATCCGTGATTATGTGTTTGGGCCTTCTTTTCTCCTAACCCTAAACATATAAAAGGATTTTTTTAAGGGCCATCAAAGTGTTCACAAGTTGCACAAGCATTGAGCAAACCTTGTTCAAGCAAATTGTGACTGGAGACAAAGTTCTTGCCCTTGTTCATCTCTTTCTTGTAAAGAAGTTGCTGTGTATGTGCACCATAGGGTTTTGTAACCAAGCATCTTCTTGATCTTCATCGTGTGGATGAACTGAAAAACTTTGCAGCCAACAACCTTCTTAGTTGGTGATTGAAGTCGCGTACTGGGATCCGCGCATTGGTTAGTCACGTACTTGGAAGCCGTGCATCAAAAGGGGGAACTGTCACTACAGAACAAGTCTAATTGGGTATTGGGGGTGAGAGTTCAACTGTAGGTTGGTAAGGTACTTGGGATTCCTTTACTTGTAATCGCTTGTTGTGATAATAGTGGAGTTTCGGGAGTGGTGACCTGAAAATCACCCGGTGGGGTTTTTGCCGTTAGGTTTTCCCCATTCGTAAACAAATCACCGTATTTTTATTTTCCGCTGCGTATTTAGTTGTTTGGTGATTTGTTTGTGCTACCAGACATTTTGCATGATAAATTGATTAATTAATAACTTGGCTAATTAATTAATTAATTTCAATCACAAGGAGTTAATCCGTTTGTGGCCTATCAGTTTACTCTATCTTACAGCTAGTAGACCGGATATTGCATTTAGCGTGGGTGTTTGTGCTAGATATCAAGCTGCTCCAAAGGAATCCCACCTGACTGCGGTGAAGCGAATCATACGATACATCAATGGAACTCCGAATTATGGGTTGTGGTATTCAAAGGACTCTAATGCTTGCCTTGCCGGTTTTCAAATGCAGACTGGGTTGAAAGTGTGGATGATCGAAAAAGTACTTCAGGTGGCTGCTTCTACCTTGGTAACAATCTTGTCTCTTGGACGAGCAAGAAACAAAACTCCATGTCTCTCTCTACGGCAGAAGCTGAGTACATAGCTGCTGGAAGTTGCTGCACACAACTCCTTTGGATGAAGAAGCTACTCCATGACTACGGGATTCCTCAAGATACAATTTGTGTTTTCTGTGATAACACCAGTGCTATAAATCTCTCTAAGAACCCAGTTCAGCATTCAAAGTCTAAACACATAGAGATACGTTATCACTGCATCCGGGATTTGGTGGAAGATAAAGTTGTATGTCTTGAATTCATACACACAGACAATCAAAAGGCGGACATCTTCACCAAGCCTCTCGATGGTCCACGGTTTGAATCACTCCGTAAGACTATTGGTGTTGGTACAATTCCTTGAATCTCATGTGTGTTGTGTGCTCTACCTCTCTATCTTGCTTTAATTTATCTTTTGTAGAGCACACACTACCTTGTTGGCTATTTGTATAGCGTGTTCTGTTTGTTTGTTGTTAGCTTTAAATGTTTTTACGTTGTTGTTTTTTATCAATCTTTTCTTGCTTTTATGTCAAAAATCCAAAAACACATAAAAAGTAGAAAATCAAAAATTTGATTGACATTATTGTGTTTTGTCACAAGCATATTTTGCCTTGTACCTTTGTACTAATGGCTTTGTGCATCTATAAGCGTAGCTTGTTCTTTATGCACTCATATCATTATGGGAGAAATCTTGACATCTATGTGATTGTTGTAAATCGATCTTCAAACTTGTCATGAATAATTAGTCAATGGCTTTGTTGATCTTGAGACATGCATAGACTTGTGCCTATATATCTTCCCACTCTTTTATTTTATTGTTTTTGCTTAAAGAACTCAACAAATGTAAATCTCCAAATGAAAAGAGATAATGAGCTGCAAAAGCCTGTCGCACATACTAGTATTTGACTAGGAAAAAGAGAAAGCGACTTAGAATAAAATGTATGATGCCCAAAAAGCCAAAGGCTTGCTCATCAAATTGAAATATTAAAAATTTCAAGCATCAATCTCTAAATGGGATGTATTGATTCAAAAAGATCAAATGTTATGATGTGAATGGAGCCAAATGAAAAGCTTCATATTATGTAATCAAGTTTATGTGGGAAGTCATATATGCATATTTCTATAATTAAGATAAGTCACTTTTCCTAGTGCTAATTGTGTATGCCTTGGTTGAATTGATCATTGAAGCTTCATATTAGACTAAGGACTATCTCATCTTTAGTACCCACACACATCACACATGTTTATGCTCAATGAATGCCTTATTCATTTGTGTGATTGTACTTGATTAAATGTGTTTCACATACTCAATTTTTGTTGATCAAACACAAAAATATTTTTGAGTGTTTTAATTTATTTTTGGAAAGTCTTTTGTTTTTACAAAAATTTCAAAAATTTCAAAAACTGTGTTGCCCTGTTTTGGCAACTTGGTCGCGAGTCAAGCTAGTCGCATGCCCTAGTCGCAAGATTACTCAGAAGGTTTTCGCGACTCACTGACGGGTCAATGTCCTAGTCGCGAAAAATACTTAGAAAATTTTTCAAAAATTTGGATTTTGGAAGTTCTCGCGACTCGGTTTGACTACTTGTTTGCTAGTGGAAGCTCCAGTCGCGAGGGTTACATAAAAGTTTTCGCGACTCCTTTCGCTACTTTCTCGCGGGTGGAACTTCCAGTCGCGAAAAACACTTAGACAAATTTTCAAAAATTTCATCTCAGGTTTCTCGCGGCTTGCCCTGGCGACTTGCACGCGACTTGGTTCAGTTGCGAAAAACGCGTGTTTTGCGTTTTAAGGACAATTTTTATTTTAAAACTTTTCAGTTTTCTCTCGAACTTTTTGACTATTCATTGTCTTGTTCGCTGTTCTCTCTCCCAAACTCACCGTGTTTCACTCAAAAACCACCATTTTCATCATCTTCTCAACTTCAATCTTCAAGAAAAGGTATGGGTTTTCTTAATTTCTCTAAGATTTTCATGATTGTAGTCTTGTTTTCTTGGATTTGTGAGCTGTTATTGAGATTTGGGATATAGGATGATTCGGATATGGGTTGGGTTCATGTTTGTTGAGTTTGGATGTTTGGGTTTTGTTGATTTTGCTTTTAGGATGCTAGATTCTCTTGTTATCATGTTTGATTTTCATCCTTGAGTATATCTACTGATCTGTCTTGTCTTGCGCATTTCATACCCATTGAGTTATGTCTTATAGACATGTTCTTAAACTTTAGGGATTTTGAGATTCACACTGTTTGTGATTGTCTTTGGTTGCACAATGTATCATTTGTAGCACACACACAGTCTGTGACATAATTGTGAACCTAATCTCGTGATTTTAGGTTTTTCCACAATATTCTTGTTTTGGGACTAACTCTGTGCTAATAGAGTTTGTTTTCTTGTGTGGTCTCTGTTGCTCTTTGGTGTAACATGATGCAGCTTGAAAATGTCTCCGTTCAAAAGTTCAGCAATGAAAGGAGGCAACAGCAAAGGGAAAGAGCCAGTGATTGATGTTGATGATCTTTCCCCAAAGCCAAAGAGGACCCGATCCCCAACAGGAGTGTATGAACCTCACAAGTTCAGATCTTATTCTGCTTTTCAGACCTATGCAAACTACTTTAGAGACGCCTCTTTGCTGGTTGAAAAAGCTGTTGACCAGCCGTTTCTCCTGGACACCAAAATCCCTGAATGGTTTGCCAACAAGGATTGGAACTTCCTTCTCTCCGACCTTGATGAGGCATACAAGAATTTGGTGAAAGAGTTCTATGCTAATGCCATTGTTGAGGGCAAAGAGCTCAAATGTTGGGTTAAAGGAAAGATTTTCTCTGTAACTCCCACTTATCTGGCAGAAATCCTACACATCAACCGGCCAATATTAACTGATCCACCAGTATATGACGAGTTGAGTCCGGATGAGGATTTACTTAGGGACACTCTTGGAAGAAACTTGGAATTCTCACAAATTGGGACCTCAATCAGTGTTTCTTCCCTATCTCTAGAACTAAGGGTGCTTACAATAATCATGTTCAACAATCTGTATCCTCTATCTAGCACCAGATACATGAATCTCGGGAGAGCTTTGTTCCTTCATGATTTGATTACTAATGAAGAGATTGACATTTGCACTCATATCTTTCATATTTTGTGCAAAATTGTTGCAAGAACTGACTCAAGGACCTGCATTCCTTTTTGCTGCCTCGTTTCAAGGATATTGAAACTCAAAGGCATTTGTCCGTCAGATGATGAGTCTCCCTACATGAAGCCAAGTCCAATCAACATCCGTACACTCAATGCTAGCATTGGTCATAGTCGGAAGGGAGTCAAGACAGAGACTTCAGCATCTCATAGTGGTTGCCGCTCTACATCATCCTTATATGATGAGAAGTTTGACAACATTATGGCATCTGTCCATAACATAAGCAATAAGATGTCCGGACTCGCCTCTCTCCTACACCATCACACCATCCGTTGTGATACGAAGTTCACTTCTCTCCAAACCCAATTGGACCAAATTCAAAAGAAGTTAGAGGAAAATGAGGACTAGTTATTCCATGACAAAAAGGGGGAGTATAATGATAGGGGGAGTATTGATGTTGAAGAGCAGGAGCTTCCTATGTTTAATGTTTTGCTTATTGTTATCTTATGTCTTAGTTTTATTTTCAGTACATGTAGTTGTACCCTTGCTTTGTAGCCTAATACTTGTTGTTAAATATTATGCATTTTCTTTAAGTACTTTCACTCTTGTGCTCTTTGTTGGATTTTTTATCCTTAATGCAATTATCTTGTGTTGTTGCATTAGTTGAGTGTAGGACATGAAAATGATACTTTGCATTGAGCTTATTAGCTTGCATGTCCGAATGTCATTACTTGTTTGAATGAGCATTTTGGTCACTATTTATAGTGATAGTTCATTTTTAGTCAAGCCATGGTTTATTGCTTATATTCCATTTTGCTTGATCGTATTGTGCTTGCTCCATATGCATTCCAAGTTTTCTGCATACAATGATCATAGTGTGTTGTTGTGTTTCAGGAGATACTTGTTCTTATGGTTCAAGAGCTACACAGATTCTAGAGTTAGGTGTGAGTGAGTTATGTTCAACTGTTCCCAACTCACATGTTAAGTCTAGAGTTTGTTTTAGGGTTTTGTTACGAAATAGCCAAAGGGGGAGATTGTAAGGTTGAATTTAATAAACCATTCTGTTGGCTTTATTTCGTTCCAATTTGCTTGTAATTTAGCAATTAGAAACCCTGTATTTAGGTGGGAATCATGTAAGGGTAGTGTGTAAGAGAGTGTGAAGAAATGCTCAAGACTGTGTAGTGAAGCAGGGACTCGTGACTGGATCTTGCAGGTGGCTCGCGGCTTGCAAGTCGCCAGAAGATGCACACGAGTGAAGCATGCAAAGAAGATGAACCGTCATGCCAGCTATAGTACTACAGGACAAAAAGTCCAGACTAGCCATTCAGTTAGCTCGCGGCTTGAACTCGCAACTCAGTCAAGTCGCGAGGCCAAGTCGCCAACCAGCTCTGTTTTGAAAAACTGACTCTTCGCATTCCATTCTCACACCAGTATAAATACCCCTTATACCCACAAAATGTAGAGAGCTTCCAGAGAGAATTTTGAGAGAAAAACCCTAGAAAAAAACAAGATTGACTCATCCACAATCTTCATCTTTGTTTCTCCAAATTCCTTTACTCTCACCCTCTCCATTGATACATCCTTAAGAGGTACATTAGCCAAAACTTTTTCTCACCATACCCATATCTGTGAGAAGGATGTTTGGTGCTTGGGAAGCAGTTAGGAAGGGACCAATTGATATTGGTTGATGCTATGAGCTATAGCGGAATCCGGTAAGCTAAAGAAAACAAAGGTTCGACGTAACCTCGTTGGAGCAAGAAGCTTGGAGGGCTTAGGTACACTGGGTAGATTAGGCTTGGAGGGTCTACTGCTGTTCATGTATCCCAACTTCATTCTTTAGTGGATTATTGACCGCTTGGAGGGCGGCGGAGAGGTTTTACGCTGAGGACTTCGGTTTCCTCTTCGATAACACATCGCTGTGTTGTCCTTGTGTTTGCATCTCCCTTCCTTAATCTTTGTTATTTAATTTCTGCTGTGGTTGTGATTTTATTTGGCTTAGATTGTTCTATTAATTATGTTTTAGCTATTTATCATATTCTGCACATATATTGTTTGATAATTAGCTTGAATTGGTAATTTGTAATTTGAGGGTCTAAACGTTCAAGGTGTTTTACACACTAATTGAACTTTCAGATATTAGGAACATATGTCAATTTAGAATTGGCTAATCCTTTGACAAAACGCACTTTACTTGTAATTGGTTAGATCTAGGATGTGTTTAATGCTTCAAGGAACAAGGTTTCAAGTTCTAGTGTTAAAGCCATGCAAATCTGTCCAAGAAACAAGTGAAGAAGTGCTGGATTTTAAAGCTCGACAACTAGTATCTATCGAGGTTTAAAAAGCTGCTGAAGCTCGATGCTCGACAACTATCTCGATAGATACCCTATCTGTCGAGGTTTATGGAATTCAGTTTTTCAGAGCTGATTTTCATCCAATCCGTATGTATATGTTTGGGCTTTCTTTTCTCACAACCCTAAACATATATAAGGATTATTTTAAGGACCGTCAAAGGTTGCGCAAGTGTGAAGCAAAGTTTTGTTCATGCAAATTGTGATCAGAGACAGAATTTTGCCCTAGTTCATCTTTCTCTTGAAGAAGCTGCTGTGTTTATACACCGTAGGGTTTTGTGACCAAGGAGCTTCGTGATCTTCATCGTATGATGAACTGAAGAACTTTGCAGCCAACATCTTTCTCAAGTTGGTGATTAAGTCGCGTACTGGGATCTGCGCATCTATTGGTTAGTCACGTACTGGGAGCCGTGCATTAAAAGGAGAGATTGTCACTACAAAACAAGTCCAATTGGGTATTGGAGTAAGGGTTCAACTGTAGGTTGGTATAAGGTACTGGGATTCCTTTACTTGTAACCGCTTGTTGTGATAATAGTGAATTCTCAGGAGTGTTGACCTTAAAATCACCCGGTGGGGTTTTTGCCGTGTAAGTTTTTCCAATTTGTAAACAAATCACCGTGTCAATTTAATTTCTGCTGCATTTAGTTAATTGGTGATTTGTTTGTGCTACCATGCGTATTGCATGCTAATTGAGTTAATTAATTAACTTGACTAATTAATTTGTTAATTCATCACAAGGGGTCAATACATTCTTGGCCTATCAAGTCGTATCAAAGCAGGCACACTCTGATTAGGTGTTAATCTTTGTTGTGTGATCCATTGATCCCTGTTTGTCATGAATAGAGAACAGTCTCTTATTATACCTCTTTTATTTTATGGCACTAACTATGCATACTAGAAAATACGCATGAGATTTTTCTTGCAGTCATTGGATGAAAAGGTGTAGCAAGCTATAGAGATAGGCTGGACCAAGCCTACGAAAGCGCCAGCCTACTGGGAGCGATGCTAAGATCAAGGCGGCAAACTTCAACAGCAGGGCATTGAATGCTTTATTCAGTACAGTCATGAATGAGGAGTTCAAGAAGATATCCTCTACTGAAACTGCTAAGGAAGCATATACCATTCTTCAAACAACCTATGAAAGAACCAAGGTTGTTAAGGATTCAAAGTTTCAGAGGCTTACTACGAGCTTTGAAGAGATTAAGATGGAGGAGGATTAGTCATTCGATGAGTTCTATGCCAAGCTCAAGGACATAGTGAACTCAGCTTTTAATCTTGGGGAAACCATTCTTGAACCCAAGATTGTTAGAAAGGTACTTAGATCTCTACCCGAGAGATTTCATGCCAAGATCACCGCAATTAAGGAATCGAATGATATTGAAAAAATTCCTTTGACAGAGCTGGTTGGCAATCTGCAAAACCTATGAGTTAGGGTTGACAAGGATAGGGAAATCAAGCAAGAGCAAGGGCATGGCGTTGAAGGCCAAGAGCAATGACACTGATGAGTCTTCAGACAATGAAGATTCTAAGATGAAATCTCATATCACCCGACAATTCAAAAAGTTTATAAAGAATGCCAATGCTAAAGGATTTGACAAAGACCGCAAGCAGTCCAGCTCGTCTCAGTTCAAGAACCAGGACAAAGGAAAGAAAGATGCTAAAAATGGTGGTCAGTACATTGTTCCCTCAGGACCAAAATGCTTTGGATGTCAAGGCTTCAGATACATGAAACAAGAGTGCACTACATATCTCAAGACCATTGGGAAAAGCAAGGCACTTGCAGCTACCTTAAGCGACACCAAGCCAGAAGATGATTCTGATAATGAGGATGATGGAATCCTAAATACCTTCACTGCCACTGTAAATCCTACTGGAGGGATTGTTGAAGATGTGGATGAAGAAGAGGAATTGGTGGAGTCTAAGTTTGAAAAGATGGATGAGCAAGATGACATCCACACAGCCTATGCAAAGTTATACAAGGTCTCAGAAAAGCATGAGAAGTTGTATAGGTTGACCACCAAGAAGCTTAGTGAAGTGAAGCTTGAATGAGAAGAAATTTCCACAAAGTTTGATGAAGCCAATTTGACCATTGGAGCACTGAGATTTGAGAATAATTTCTTGGCTGAGAAAACCAAGAAGCTTGAAGCAGAATTGTTCCAAGTCAGAGCTTAGTTGGAGAGGACTTTCAGTGCAAAGCTTGATGAGATGCTTAATCTTCAAAAATCTGCTTTCGATCAAACCGGTTTAGGGTATGATTTCTCTTCTCGTAGTATTGCTACTTCTAGTACTACTATTTTTGTTCCTCCTGCTAATAATGTTGAAACTAGGAACAATGATGTTAAAAATGAATTAGCTAGTGAGAACATAGACAAGGGTAAATCTATCTTAGGAGCACCCCCTAAACTTGATAAGAAAGAGATTAAGAACCCTAGGGCTAAGAAGGAAAATACTCAAAAGCTTAGTATCAAGTTCTTGATCTCGAGATTTAACATAAGTACTGAAGCACATCATCAAACTCATATTAAAAATATTATTTTGTTTATAAATAAATAAACATGAACGAGTTTTTTTTATTTATAGAACTAAGTGTTATTATAAATGGCTAAAATGTTATGGATTGTTTGAATTCTTGTTGGAGAGATAAATACAGAAACAAGAGCCTTGGGCCCTTCAAGGAAATAAAGCATTGTTAAGCTTGCTTGTACCTCAGCATGTGTAAGTACTTGTGATCAAACCATTTTTGAACTTACCTTATTTGTCATCAAATGAGAATTTTCCTACACGAAGCGGTTCTCACATATTTTTGGAGAGATCTTCCAACCACGAAAATTTTGAGAAAATCTGATTAATGATAAAAATTAAAAGTTCCAAAAAACATTAGAAAAAAAAAATCAGCAACACAAATCTAACTTACTCAGTAGAATTGCAAATTGGATTTACAAGCAGCAAACCTCTTGCACGATCAGTAGACCAGTTCAAAGGGTCAAAAAAATAATGATAGTAAACACTTACAAATCCTATCACTCTATCAGCAATTTTCTACAGCTTTCTTGAACTGTATTTATGACATCTCTTTTGCATGGGATCACCTTCCTCAGAAGAAGCTTCCCTAATACAGTTCAAGAAAGCCGTAGAAGATCACTGAGAGGACCCTTTAAAACCCGCATACAGAATTGATCATCTCAACCCTAGTAGCACCGGGACCCCAGTTTATATATGTTTTGAGGCAGAGAGAGAGAGAGAGATGAAGATGGGGGGTATTTTGTTGAAGAGGAAAAGCTATAAATATAAATATATATATATTTTTATATATATATATATATTATATAATTTAGGCTACTGATGTCAAAGTATGTTTGGAGGACGTTCACATCTCACAACATGGGCACAGAGCAATTTGGGCCCTACATATGGTCCCTTTGTTGGCTTCCACTCCAGTTACTTAGGGCCCGTTTGGCAGAAGAGTTTAAGTAATGTTGTTTGGGTGTTTTTGATATATGTGTGGGTGAAAAAGTGTGTTGAAATGTATGTAAGGTTGTTTAAAATGTAAAAATGTGTGTTAAAACTTACTCACCAAACAGCGCCTTAGATTGTCACTTTTGACCTGTCAGACAGTTACACTAAGGATAAGTTTGGGATTACATTTTTTTTTTTTTTAGTTTATTTAGTTTTTAACTTTTTTTTTATATTATTTATGGATTTTATTGTAATTTTTGATACTATTTATGAATCTCATTATACTATTCAGCTAACTTTTAACTTTTTTTTTCCTACATTTTCAGCAAAAATTTTTCAATTTCAACTAAATAAGTTGTTTCCAAACGGACCTTAAATATTTATAAATTGTGTTGTAATTTGTGACCAAAAAAAAAAAAAAAAAAAAAAAAACTAATACTAGACAACAATATTTAACAAGGAATTATTCAGTCTATGCTTATATCCATGGACCACCAATCAAAACCTACTGTCAATGATATGAATTGCAACCGTTATCAACTAAGCCTCATAAACATAATAATCAAAATTCTCAATTAATAAGCCCAAATGTTTTTGTGAAAAACTGCTACTTTGAGTATGAACTAGGGTGAATAGGTTAGGCCATAAATATTGTTTCTCAAAAATGACTCAACTAACAATATTATATTTCTGAAGATTTTACATTTGGAGTCACCATTTGTTTTATCAAGATAAAAACAAGAAAATAAAAATGATGAAATACATCTTTATTTTCAATGAAATTTTTGAATTCATATCGTTAGAGGTGTTCACCAAACCACACTAAAACTGCCCGTAAAATGGCATAACCACACCGCACCGCATGGTGCAATGTAGTTTGCAGTTTTATAATAAGAAAACTGCACCACAGCACACCCTCTCTATATATTAATATATTTATTTTTTTAATATTAAATATATTAATAATAATTTAATAACCCTAGTTTTCAAAAAAAAAAAAAAAAGTTTAATAACCCTAGCAAGTGTTGATTAAGAAAGCTGGCCCAAAATAAAGAAAAACTAGCTCAATAGTTTAAAACTTGGCCCAAAACAAAGGAAAAAAAATCAGTTTTGGACTGGGCAAGAAAAACCCAAAATTTGAAAAATATACTGGTTTCAAACCACATCTTATACACCGCACCGCACATGTGACTGCAAAAATAAGGTGTGGTACGGTTATGGTTTTAGCTAAACTCTAATCCGCACCACACCGCACATGTGACCGCTAAAATGAGTTGCGGTGCGATTATAGTTTTGGCTAAACCACACCGCAAAGTGCAATACTAAAAATGGCCCAAAACTATATCGCGAACACCCCTACATATCGTGATAGAACATAAATATAAAATACAAAAAAATTGCATCCTAGTTACAATTTAAGGAAAAATTAATACATCATTTTGGTTACTAGTTACATTCTAAAAATGTAAAGGTACAATGGAAATTCTTGGTCTTAAACCAATGATCTAAGTCTGAAGGCTACATTACAGAAATGAGAATGTAATAGACACTTATTCCACTTTTCCTAAGTTGATCTTCTAGAAAATAACGAGCATTTAATTTCATGAAATCATACAAGCACACTATAGCATTCCAATAATGTCAACCTTAATATAGAAAATTGTTCATTGCAATTGATAGAATTGAATTCAACATATTAAGATTTGCAAAAACAAAAAAACAAAAAAAAAAAAAAAATCAAATTTCATGTTCGTCATTCAGAGTAGATTTTTATGAACAGTACATGATGAGCGCACTTGAAACCCTAAGCTACAATTGCACATTCATCATTTCCTTAAATAACATTAGGATTATGTAGGAATTTTAAAACAATGCAGAAAATTTAATTAGGGTTAGTATTTCCTCCATGCTTGAGCTTCCGTTCCTAAGCATAATAACACTGCTTCTTCAACTTCTCCACGGATTGAGTGCTTTTGGTGACATTGGAAAGATTATGATATCTACTTTCCAAGATGCCAACTTTATGCAATTTGTTTTAGTAATCAAAAAGTTATTCAAGCCGGAAGTTGGGGTGGTTCATCTTGTTAGTTTACGAAGATGATTTTCTCTAATCTTTCTAGATCAATTTTAGGCAAGCCGGAGATGATCCAACGATGCCATTTGAAACAGGATGTAGAGGCTTGCGACAATTGTTTTTAGATTGCATCATAAAATACAAGCTTTTAGGATCGAATTTATGCAGTTAGCATCAAATTTGTTCACAAAGTAGGCACCCCAAGCTTATTATATGCATAAAATTGGATTTTTCCAAGTTTTCTTTCCACTTTCCCCAACTTGGTTCTCAGCCTACCAATCCCAAATTGACTCAAATGAAACATCATAAAAAAGCTTATGACATATATTTTCAAAAGATACCAATGCACAAATGTTTGATCTATGACTAACTCACCACAACATCAGCTTCATTGCAGTAGTCTTCTGTAGTAGTTTCCACTTGGAACACACTAGATGTCCTTTAATACGATGCTGGAGACTTTGCTTGATACAAAACCGCAGGCGCACACTAGTTGCGACAAGAGCTCCTTGTTTTTCTATTTTCTTGATGATCTAATAAGGGAGTATTATATATATTGTTAAAATTGAAGAAGGAAAACACAGTGGAACAAGCAGAGTAAAGAAGAAACCAGGAAAGGATCAAAGGGAGTCCACGTGTCAGAGAAAGAAGATGAAGGAAATTGAGGACAGATGTCAAGTGGTGGAGGTGACAACTGTCAAACTGTGATTGGGTGTAATAGAAATTAGTTAGTTAGTTATTTTTGGAGGGAAACCATTAGCCCCTATTTCCGTGTATATAAACCATAGATGATAATTATTTGTAACTACTTCT